>JAOQGH010000091.1:0-25393 GCA_025769975.1 Gallinago jamesoni
GTTTTGGGAATAAAAAGAGCGGAAAATGGGATTTTTTTGGGGGAGGGTTGTTTAGGGCAAAGCCTTCCCCCAATAAGAAATAATTTTTTATTTAAATAATCAAATAGATTTTAAAAAAAATAATAAAATAGAATGTATTTTATCAGGATAAAATAAATTATAGAGTTCCGTAACAACAAAATATAAATTGTATTATTTATAATATTGTATAAATTGTATAAATTGAATTGTGCCAATCATAAATTAGAATATTATCGTAATTATATAGTTATATTTATAATTTTATGTTTTAATTTTTAAGTTAATATAATGTTATTTTGCAAAGATTATTCTTATAAATTATGATATTTGTCATAATAACTAATAATATAATAATAGCTATAATAATATAATTAATATAACATAAAATAACGTAATAATATATCGTATATAACTATAATATTATCAATAAATACATATTATTAATATAATATAATTAATATAATTAATACTAATAACCATAAAATAATAAATAATAATAATAATAATAATAATAATAATAATAATGATAATAATAATAATAATAATAATAATAATATCTAAGCACCAAAAATATAATAATCAATTTTCCCCAGGTATTCCTGATTAGAATTTTCACAATTTTCCCGATTATTACATTTTTTTCCCCAAAAGAAGGTTGGTTTTTAGGGCTCGGAGTCAATATTCAACGTTGGAGCCGCTGTATATTTTTTTAGGGGTTAAAAAGGAGTTTTTTCTCACAATTTTGGGGCTTGGGGGGGGGGGAGGGGAAGAGACCCCTTTTCTGCTCTTTTACAAATAACTCCCTTCATCTAAAAATAGCTTTTTTTTTCAAAAATGAATATTTTAGGGCAAATTAATAGCCTTTTTTTGAGACACCAGGACGTCTAAGAATTAGAATTCTTAGACCTTAATTCTTAATTAATTCTTAGAATCTAAAAATTATTCCAAATAAGATTTTTTTCCAAATATAAGATTTTTTCCAAATACAAGATTTTTTCCCCAAATATAAGATTTTTTCCCAAATATAGGCATTGTTTAGAGTATAAGAATTATTCCAAATAACGTAATAATTATTCAGAATATTAGTTATTCCAAATAATATCAGAATTATTCCAAATATAAGAGTTATTTTGAGTATAAGAACTATTTCAAATATAAGAATTTTTTCCAAATGTAAGATTTTTTCCAAATATAAGATTTTTTCCCCAAATATAAGCATTGTTTAGAGTATAAGAATTATTCCAAATAATGTAATAATTATTCAGAACATAAGAGTTATTCCAAATATCAGAATTATTCCAAATAAAAGAGTTATTCAGAGTATAAGATCTATTTGAAATCTAAGAATTATTCCAAAGAAGAATTTTTTCCAAATATAAGATTTTTTTCCCAAATATAAGATTTCCCCCCCAAATATAAGCATTGTTTAGAGTACAAAATTATTCCAAATAATGTAACAATCATTCAGAATTATTCCAAATGTAAGAATTATTCCACTTGTTCCTTGAAATAACGAGCGAGGGGTCGTGATTTAAGACTGGAATAATTTCTAAAATTTTCTCCGAAATTGTAATTTTCGCTTTTTTTTTTCCACGAGGGGCTCGAAGATGGGGAAGAAGAAGAAATTCAGCGGTTTGGAAACCACCCTCATCGTCCTCTTCTGCCTGGTGGTGGCCGTGGCCTGTGTCCTCATCGCCCTCCTGGCCACCAGATCCCCCCAGGGGGCTACCGAGGGTAAAAGATTGAATTTTTCACCCCAAATTTCCTCCCGGGAAATGTTGGGATCGGTCTGATTAAAAAGAAAAGTTTCTTTTATATATATATATATATATATATATATATATTTAATTTTGTCATTGTATTTCAAAAAGCTATTTTTCAAGAGAATATAAAACTCTCCAAAAAATTTTAAAATTTCTAAAAGTTTCTAGGAATATAAAAAACATTTTGAAAATTCTAGAAATGTTTAAAATAGACATGTTTAAAAAGCGTTTATTCCTTATATTTATTTTGATATTTCTATTTTATTTTATTGAGACTTATTTTTAAAATATTTAAAAATTCTAGAAATATTTAAAAATACCTAAAAATTTCTAGAAATATTTCAAATATACATGTTTTTAAAAAAGGTTGGTTTTAATATTTTTTATACTTTTCTTTTTCTTTTTCTTTTTCTTTTTCTTTTTCTTTTTCTTTTTCTTTTTCTTTTTCTTTTTCTTTTTCTTTTTCTTCTTTTTCTTCTTCTTTTTCTTTTTTTTCTTCTTTTTCTTTTTCTTTTTTTCTTCTTTTTCTTCTTTTTCTTTTTCTTTTTCTTTTCCTATACCTTTTTCTCTTTTTCTTTTTCTTTTATTGAAACCTATTTTTAAAAATATAAAAAAATTCTAGAAATCTTTTAAAATTTCTAGAAATATTTCAAATATACATTTTTTAAGGTTTTTTAATTTTTTTATATTTCTTTTTCTTGTTTTTGTTCTTTTTCTCTTTTTTCTTTTTCTTTTAGTTAAACCCGTTTTTAAAAATATATAAAAATGTCTACAAATATTTTAAAACATCTACACTTTTCTAGAAATATTTAAAATATCTTAACATTTCTAGAAATTTTCCAAATAGACATGTTTAAAATAGAAATGGTATTATAATAAAAAATTAACCATTTCTAAAAATATGCTATGCCATAAAGCATAATATCAAAATAGATTTAAAAGATATATTTTTAATTTTTATTTATATATATAATATAAATAACAATATATTTAATTTATAATAAAATTAAAATTACGTACAAATATGTAATAAGATAGATTTCCATAAAATATATAAATATGTAATAAATCACCAAATATATAATATAAAATATAATATATATTGAATATTTAATGTATAAATAAAGGGAACCAAAAATATATAAATAAATATTAATCAAGGGGTCGCAATTTGGGAAAAATGGTTCTAAAGACGTTAAAATTTTAACAAAAATGCAAATAATTTGAAATTTTGGAGCTGACCCCCCCTTTTTTCTCTCTTTCCCCCAGAATTCCCCCCGAGTTGCCCCACGCCCAGCGTGGCGGAGCGCATCGACTGCATCCCCGACCAAGTCGCCACCAAGGTCTGCAAAAAACAGCAAAAAAAAGCAAAAAATACCATATTTTTTTAACTCAGGAGATTAAATTCCTCCCATTTCATAAAAAAAAATAAAAAAATCCTCATGGTATAAATTATTCCCATTTAGTAACAAAAAGAAATTACGTTTATACCAGAAAGAGGTTTTTTTTTTTTAACCTATTTATTTTCAAATTCAAAATATTTAAAATATTTTTTGGTGACGATAATCACAATTTTAACACATTTCCACCCATTATCGAGAGGTGTTTTTTTTTTTTTTTTTTTTCTCCTCCTGGGGAGTGCTGGGAAAAATCCGTTGAAAGTGAAATTTGGGGCAAAATTGGGCTGGAGCCAAGCTATTTGGAAATTAATCAGGAAATACGGAAATTGGGAAATTTAGGAAGTTGGAAAATTGGAAATTTGGAAAAAGTTGAAATGTGGAGGTTTAGAAATGTAAAAAGCCAGAAAAGGGGAAATTTTGAAAAATCAGAAATGTGGAAATTAAGAAAAAACCCAGAATGTTGAAATTAGGAAAATTTAAAAGTTGGGAAATTGGAAATTTGGAAAAATGGAAACGGGGGAATTTAAAAATTGGAAATGTGGAAAAATCTGAAAAGTGGAAAAACTGTGGAAAAGTGGAAACATTGAAATGTGGACATTTAAAAAGTCAGGAAATTGGAAATGTGGAAACCTGAAAATTTGGGAAAATTGACATTATGAAATTTGGAAATGTTGAAATTTGGAAATTGGGAAAAAAATATTTTTTTTTTCCTGGTGTGATGTCAGATGTTAAAATTCCCCCTAAAAATGAGCTTTTTTGGGGGCTGCAATATCTCAATATTGGAACAAATTGAGTCTCGGCCAAAAAAAAGACCTCGGGATTTAAAAAAAAAAAAAAAAATTTAAAAAATTCAATTTTCCAGCAAAACCCGTCATAAACCCCCATTTTTCTGGGATTTGGCCAAGAAAAGCGGGATCAAAGGTCACGCAGGGGCAGAGGCCGCATCGTCGGGTTACTCTTTAATTAATGGCCTGGAGCCCGGGAGTGGGGTTAATTATTAACTTCTAGTTAATTATTGAATTATTTTAACCCCCTTTAATTTTAAAGAGAGAATTGATCTTTGATATTAAAGCGCTAACGAGCATTAAGTCGTTAAATTCGACTTTAATATTAAGGGTGGGATTTAATAAGGGCAATAAATCATGGATTAATCATTTAATATTAGCGCTGAAGGTCAAATTTAATATTTTTATATTTAATTAAATGTTTAGGTGTGATTTGCAAATTATATTTTCACCTTTACAATATTTATTTATAATTTCTATTTATTTATTGTTTAAATAATGCAATATATTGAAATACCTACATTATTTATATTTATTATATAATACATATATTATTTCTAGGACACATTTCTATAATATATAATATTTAAATACTATATTTCATTAAATTTATGTGTTATATGTATATATTATATTTTTATATAATATATGATATAGAGCAAACATTATACTTTATTTATTTATTTATAAATTATTTATTATTTATTTATAAATTTATTTATTTATTATTTATATATAAATTATAATTTATTTATAAATTTTTTATTTATGTATAAATATATAATGTACAGATGTATATTTTACTCATATTTTCATACAATTCATATATATATTATAATATTCGTTATAATTATAAGAATACTATGACGAAACCAAAATGAATGTAATTATAAATAAAAATATAAGCATAAATAGAAATGGAAATAGAGATATATCTAAAAGACAGTATAAATAAAGGTAATTATATTTTATTTTATAATAATATTAAATATATTCTCTGTATTAAGTCATAATATAATATATTCATTATATATATTAAATATTTATAATCTTATTATAATATAATTTAATATATTGCCATTAATATGTTATGTTATATTATATTGTATTATATTATTCACATTATATTATATTATACTATATTACATTAAAGTATTTTATATTATTTTATATTATTTTATATATCATAGAAATATTATCTATTCTATAAAATCTGTTAGAAATTACAGCGCTATTTTAAGGACAAACAGTTTTTTTATAATATAATTCTATTAATATGTTATATTATATTATATTATATTATATTATATTATATTATATATCATAGAAAAATAATCTATTCTATAAAATCTATTAGAAATTACAGTGCTATTTTAAGGACAAACACTCAGTTTTATTATATTATATTATATTGTATTGTATTGTATTATATTGTATTATATTATATTATATTATATTAATCAATTTTAAATGTAATACACTACACACAATGTGCTCTATAAGCCCTGCCAGCGCTGTTTTAAGGCCAAACGCTCATTTTTACGCCTGTCCCCCCCCCCCAGAGTCAGTGCTCCCTCCGCGGCTGCTGCTGGGACCCGCTCAGCGACCCCCACCTCCCCTGGTGCTTCTTCCCCGCGCAGCGCGGGTACCGCCGGCAGGGGGCGCTGCGGAGCACCCCACAGGGTGAGGGGGGGGACACATTTATTTCATTTATTTCCCTTTTTAAATTTATTTAATTGATTTTCCTTTTATTTCCCTTAACATTTATTTTTCTTTTAATTTATTTCCCTTATAAAATTTATTTCCCCTTTAATTTATTTCCTTTTATTTCCATTTTATTTTCTCTTTTAAAATCTATTTTCCTTTTATTTCTCTTTTCATTTTTTTGAAATTTTCTTTTTAAAATTTATTTTTCTTTTATTTTATCTCTCTGTTTAAAATTTATTTTAATTTTCAAATTTATTTATTTTCCTTATCTTTTCTTTTAGTTCCCTTTTAAAATTAATTTTTTTATTATTTCCTTTCAAGAATTTAATTTCCTTTTCTTTTTTTATTCCTCTTCTTAAATTTATTTATCTTTTACTTTATTTCCCTTTTTAAAATTGATTTTCCGTTTCTTTGATTTCCCTTTTGTGATTTATTTAATTTCTCTTCCTTTTCTTTTATTTCCCTTTCTTCCCTTTTTTAAATTTCCCTCTTTAAAATTTATTTTCCTTTTATTTCCCTTTTAAACTTATTTATTTTCCTTATCTTTTCCTTTAATTCCCTTTTAAATTTATTTTTTTATTATTTCCTTTTGAAAATTTGTTTTCATTTCCTTTTTTTAATTTCCCTTTTTAAATTTAATTTTCTTTTACTTCATTTCGCTTTTAAAAATTCATTTTCTGTTTCTTTGATTTCCCTTTTGTAATTTATTTAATTTCTTTTCCTTTTCTTTTAGTTCCCTTTTTAATTTTTTTTCTTTTATTTTATTTCTCTTTTAAAATTTATTTTTCCTTCCTTATATTTTCTTTTATTTACTTTTTTAATCTTATTTTTTTATTATTTCCTTTAAAAATTTAGTTTCCTTTTCTTTATTTATTTCCCCTTTTTAAAAATTATTTTTCTTTTGTTTTATTCCCCTTTTTAAATTTTATTTTCTCTTCCTTTGATTCCCCTTTTAAAACTCATTTCATTTATTTTCCTTCACTTTTATTTCCCTTTATTAAAATTTATTTTTACTTTTTTATTTCTTTTCCCTTTGCAAAATTTACTCCCCTCTCTTTGTTTTTTTTAATTTAATTTTTTTAAATTTAATTTCTCATTTTTAAATTTAAATTTAAATTTTAATTTTAATTAATTTTAATTAATTTTAAAAATTTAATTTATCAAATTTATCAAATGAATAAATTAAATAACTCATGAACGGATTTCCCTTTTATTTCCTTTTTTTTTTTAAATTTTACCTTTCTTTTATCCTCCTCCCCCCTCCCCCCCCCCGCAGGTTTCGAGGCGTCTCTGACGCGTCTCCCCTCCCCCTCTCTCTTCGGGGGGGACGCTCCGCGGCTCCTCCTCACCGCGCAGTACCAGAGCCCCTCCCGATTCCGCTTCAAGGTGCGCCCCCCCCCGCACCCCCCGCACCCCCCCCGCATCCCCCGCACCCCCCCGCCCCCCCCCGCCCCCACCGCGGGGGCGCAAACCCGCGGGGGGGGGGGGGGGGGCGGGGTGGATTAGAATCGGGGGATTGGGGGCTGGGGGGGGGGGGAAGGGAGGAGGGGGGGGAAGGGGGGGAAGGGGGGGTTGATCCCTGGCGTTTTGTGGGATTTGGGGTCTTTTTCCTTATTTCTCATCTCTTTTTTCTTTTTTTCTTGTTTTTCTTTTCTTTTTTTTTTTTTTTTTTGGTCTTTTCTGACTTCTTCTTTTTCCTTATTTTTTCCTTTTTTATTTTTTTCTCTCTATTTTTTAATTTTTAGTTTTCATTCTTCTTCCTTTATTTCTTTCCCTTTATTTTCCTTTTTTCCCTCTTTTCTTTTTTTTATTGTGCTTTGGTTTTCTTTCCTTTTTTCGTTTTCTTTTTTTTTCTTTTTCCTTTATATTTTTTCTTTTTTTTTTTCTTTTTCTTTATCTTTTTTCTTTTTTTTTTCTTTTTCTTTATCTTTTTTTCTTTTTTTTCTTTTTCTTTATTTTCTTTTTCTTTTTTCCTTCATTTTAATTTTTCTTTCTCTTCTCTTCTTTCTTCGTTTTCCATTCTTTTTTATTTTTCTTTCCTTTTTTCTTCTCTCTTTCCTTTTTTCTTACTTTTTCCTTTTTTATTTTTCTTTTTTTTTACCTTATATCCTTTTCTCTTCTTTTCTCTTCTTTTCTCTTCTCTCCTCTTTTCTCCTTTTTTCTCCTCTTTTCTCCTCTTTTTTCTTCTTTTTTCTTTTCTTTCCTCCTTTTTTCTTCTTTTCCTTTTTATCTTCATTTTTTTCTTTTTTATTTCTTCTTTATTTCTTTTTTCCCTAACCTTTTTTCCATATTTTTTTTTTCTTTTTTCATCTTTTTTTTTCCCCTCAAACCAAGCAAAAATGGGAAAATCCCTCCCTTTCACCCCCCCAAAACTCCTGGCTGAGTTTCCACCATCTTAATTTTGCCATTTATCGCTGTCGACTCTTTTTCGGGCTTTTTTGGGTTGGTTTTGGGTGGGGTTTTTTTTGTTTTTTTTTTTTTTTATTTTGGCCAAATCGAATTTGGTCGCTGGTGAAAAAAAAAGATGTTAAAACGAGGCAAAAATTTCAAATTGAGTTATTTAATCCTCTTCTCGGAACCCTTCAGATCAGCGACCCCGAGAAGCAGAGGTTCGAAGTCCCCCATGAGCACGTGGGAGCCTTCAACAGCCGCGCGGCCCCCGACAGAAAATACGAGGTGGAAGTCCAGGAGGAGCCCTTCGGCATCAAGGTGACCCGGGCGAGCAACGGAAGAGTCTTGTGAGTAAAATTTGGGGCATTTTACCCCAAAATTGGTGACGCCTCCTCTTTTCGCCAAAGATCTGCCCGGCCTTGGGTTCCCTCTCGGCCACGGGAGCTCCTGCTTCTCTTCTGTTGGTGGATCACGGGGATGGAAGAACTTTTCCACCTAAAATTTGGGAGATGAGGAGGTTCATCTCAACGGGGTTGGGTTTTGGCACCTTCTTTTGGTGGAGAAAAAGGACGGAAGGACCTTTCCCACCTAAAACGTGGAGATGGGGAGGTTCATCTCAGGAAGGTTTGGGTTCTGACACCTTCTTTTGGTGGATAATGAAGATGGAAGGACTTTTTCCACCTGAAATTTGGGAGATGGGGAGGGTCATCTCACCAAGGTTTGGGTTTTGGCACCTTCTTCTGGTGGAGAAACAGGATGGAAGGACTTTTCCACCTAATATTTGAAATTTCCACCTAAGTTTTGAAATTTCCTTTTCCTTTTTTCCTTTTCCTTCTCCTTTTCCTTTTTTTCCTTTTCCTTTTCCTTTTCCTTTTCCTTTTCCTTTTCCTTTTCCTTTTCCTTTTCCTTTTCCTTTTCCTTCTCCTTCTCCTTCTCCTTCTCCTTCTCCTTTTCCTTTTTTTCTTTTATTTTTCCTTTTTCCTTTTTTTCCTTTTCCTTTTTTCCTTTTTTTCCTTTTCCTTTACCTTTATTCATTTTTTTCCTTTGTTCCTTTTTTTCCTTTGTTCCTTTTTTTTCCTTTTCCTTCTCCTTCTCCTTTTCCTTCTCCTTCTCCTTTTCCTTCTCCTTCTCCTTCTCCTTTTCCTTTTTTCTTTTATTTTTCCTTTTTCCTTTTTTTCCTTTTTTCCTTTTTTCCTTTTTTTCCTTTTCCTTTACCTTTATTCATTTTTTTTCCTTTGTTCCTTTTTTTCCTTTTCCTTCTCCTTTTCCTTTTCCTTTTTTTTTTCTTTTATTTTTCCTTTTTTCCTTTTTTCCTTTCCCTTTCCCCCACCAGAACCGACCGATGGGATGAGCGACCAAACAACCGATTATATTTCTCTTTTTTTTTTTTGGGGTGAGGGGAGGGAAGTTACGGATACCGATGGGTCCCACTTGGATTTTTATATTTTTTTAAATTTTTTTCTTTTTCCCCCTGATTTTTCCTCTTTTTTTGGGGGGGCAGGTTGGACACCAGCATCGGGCCCCTGGTCTTCTCGGAGCAGTTCCTGCAGCTCTCCCTGCGCCTCCCCAGCCCCAACCTCTACGGGCTGGGGGAGCAGGTCCACCAGCGCTTCCAGCACGACCTCAACTGGAGGACCTGGCCCATGCTCAGCCGCGACACCGCCCCTTCCGGGGTAAATTACGCCTTTTTTGGGTTTTTTTAGGGTTTTTTTTTACCTTATTTTCCTCCTTTTCTAGAAAATTCCTTGAAATCCGCAGGGTATTTGGGTTCCCCCCCCCCCCTTAAAAACTTGCCCCGGGGGGTAAAACAGGAGACGGCGCCGAGTGGAATTCCTGTCGGAATGGTGAAATTCCAAAATATTCTTATAAATTCTACAAAAATCCCTAAATATTCCTGGAAATTCCTTCAAATTCCTTGATAGTCCTATAAATGCCTAGACATTCCAATAAATTCCTAAATATTGCTGTAAATATCCCCATAAATTCCTAATAATTCCCACAGATCCTTACAAATTCCCATAAATTCCCATAAAATATTTCTGTAAATTTTTATAAATACCTAGAAATTCCTAAATATTCCCCAAAATTCCTAAAAATGACTATAAATTCTTAGAAATAGTCCTGTAAATACCTAAACATTCCCACAAATTCATATATATTCCTATAAATTCCTAAATATTCCTAAATATTCCTATAAATTTCTATAAATACCTAAATATTCCCACAAATTCATATATATTCCTATAAATTCATAAATATTCCTAAATATTTTTATAAATTCCTATAAATTCCTCAATAGTCCTGTAAGTTCCTATAAATGCCTAAACATTCCAATAAGTTCCTAAATATTGCTGTAAATATCCCCATAAATTCCTAATAATTCCTACAAATTCCCATAAATTCCCATAAAATATTTCTGTAAATTTTTATAAATACCTAGAAATTCCTAAATATTCCCCAAAATTCCTAAATATGCCTATAAATTCTTACAAATAGTCCTATAAATACCTAAACATTCCCACAAATTCATAAACATTCCTATAAATTTCTACAAATTCCTAAATATTCCCATAAATTCCTAACAATTCCCACACATATTCTTGTAAATTCCTAAATATTCCCAAAATTTCCTAAAAACGCCTGTAAATTCATAGAAATATTCCTATGAATTCCTAAACATTCCTATAAATTCATAACAATTCCCACACGTCCATGAATATTCCTAGAAATTGCTATAAACTCCTAAAAATTCCCATAAATTCCTAGATATCCCTATAAATTCCTAAATATTCACACACCTTCTTAAATATTTTTTGTCAATTCCTATAAATTCCCATCAATTCCCAAACGCCACACATTTCAGGGCACCCACAGTTCCGGATTTATTTATTTTTAAAATTTCGTTGTTTGAGGAAATTTTTTGTGGTTTTTTTTTTAAATTTTTATTTTTAAATCAGCTTTTTTTTTAAAAAAAAAAATTTTCCTTTCAGAATGTGGAGAATTTGTACGGTGTCCAGACCTTCTTTTTGTGTTTGGAAGACAACTCCGGGGCTTCTTTTGGGGTTTTCTTGATGAACAGCAACCCCATGGGTAAGGAAGGCATCTCCTTAAATATTGCCCCCAAAAATTAAATATTTTCGTTATTTTTTAAAATTTAAATCATTTTATTTAAATATTTTATTTAAAGTATTTAATTTAAATTATTTTATTGAAATTATTTTATTTACATGATCTGCCACGACCTGGGGAAGAATTCCCTCTCCGCAGCCCTGAGTATTTTGCAAAAAATATACTTTTTTTTTTCTTAAATAATCTGTGGAATTTTACTCCCGTTGAGCCAACGCAGATTTTGGATTTTCTTAAAAAAAAAAAAAAATACATTCACGTGTCAAATTTTGAAGACAATTGTCTTAAAATCAGCTTTTTTTTCCCCCAATTTATTGGTGTTTCACATTTGGGGAGGTGTTTCAGCTCAAATTCTTAAAATTTGAGCCTAAATTGAGCCTCACGTGTAAAAACACGCCCCAAATTTTCTCCGAGAAACAGAAATATTTGGATTCTTAACGAATATTGAAGCATCTCGAGACACGGATTTGATGAGAAGTTGTATTGTTGGATTTTTTTTCCTCTTTTTTTCAGTAAACGAACATAAATATGGGCGATTTTAGGAAAAAAATAACAAATAAATGAAATTATATATATAATTATAATATTATATATTTCATTTATTTATTTTTTTGCTCTCAGAGGTCTCCCTGCAGCCGGCGCCCGCCGTCACCTACAGGACGATCGGCGGAATTCTGGATTTTTACGTCTTTTTGGGAGACACCCCCGAGCAAGTGGTGCAGGAGTACGTGCAGGTGCGTGGGGGAGGGGGGGACACGACCCAAATCCGTCCAAAATTAACCCAGAATTAATCCAAAATTGGTCCAAAGTTAGTTCAAAATGAATTCAAAATTAATCCAGAATTAATCTTAAAATTAGCCCAAAGATAGTCCGAAATTAATCCAGAATTAATCCAAATCTAATCTAAAATTAGTCCAAAGTTAGTCCAAAATCAATCCAAAGCTAGTCCAAAATTCAGAATTAGTCCAAAATTAATCCAGAATTAACCCAAAGCTAGTTCAAAATGAATTCAAAATTAATCGAGAATTATTCTAAAAATTAGTCCAAAATTAACCCAAAGCTAGTTCAAAATGAATTCAAAATTAATCGAGAATTAATCCAAAATTAGTCCAAAATTAACCCAAAGCTAGTTCAAAATGAATTCAAAATTAATCCAGAATTAATCTAAAAATTAGTCCAAAATTAATCCAAAATTAGTTCAAAATTAATCCCGAATTATTCCAAAAATTAGTCCAAAATGAAACCATTACAATAAAGCCATTACAATAAATTTTAATGATGATAAATGTTAATAATAATAAATTTTAATAATGATACATTTTAACAATGATAAATTTTAACAATAACAAGTTTTAATGATACTAAATGTTACTACTAATAAAGGTTAATAATAATAGATTTTAATCATAACAGTTTTAATAATAATAAATTTTAACAGCAATAAATTTTAATGATACCAATTGTTACTAATAATAAATGTTCATAATAAATTTTAATAATAATAAATATTTTAATTCATTGTAATTTAAAGTAAATTAAATAAACAAAATAAACAAATTTAATTTAAATAAATAAAACCATAGAAAAATCCTTAGATATATAAAAAAATATAGAAGCCGGAGACGCGCCCTGTGGCTCTTGAGTCGAAATCTCGGGTACGAGGGAGGATTTAGGGGATTCCAAAAATGAAAATTAAAAAAAAAATACAAAAAACCCCATGATGCTATTTTGGGTTGAATTCCCAGTTTATCGGGTTGCCGGTGATGCCTTCCTACTGGTCGCTGGGCTTCCAGCTGAGCCGCTACGGCTACAGGTCCCTGGAGGAGGTGAAGGCCGTCGTGGAGCGGAACCGCGCCGTCGGCATCCCCTACGTGAGTGAAAAAAAATAATGAATTTTCCCCAAATTTCCCACCCCCGCCCCCAATTTTTCCCTTTTCATTGACCGCACCCAATTATTTTCATTTTAATTTTGTCTATAGTCAAAAATCCTAATTATTTATAGTGTTTTGCTCCTGGGTTGGGTGTTTGGTTGTTTGTTTGTTTGTTTGTTTTTTATTCTGGAAGAAATGATTCAATTTTAATATTTCCGGCCAAAAATTCATTCGTTTCCAGCCAAAAATATGTTCGTTTCAGCTGAAAATTTACTCCTTTCAGCCAAAACTTCATCAACTTTAGCCCAAAAGTCCGTTCGTTTCAGCTGAAAATGTCTTCATTCTTCCGGAAAATTCATTCATTTCAGATGAAAATTCATTAATTTAAGATGAAAATTCATCCATTTCAGACGAAAATTCATCAATTTTGCCTGAAAATGCCTTCGTTTCAGCCAAAAATGCATTAGTGGGAATTTTGAAGAAGAATGTTCTCCAAAATTTTTCTTGTTTTCTCGAAGTTTTGAAGAAGGAGGTGGTTGTTTTTCCAAATTCTGCTTGTTTTGGAGGAGTTTTGAACAAGAATGTTCTTCAAAATTCTTCTTTTGGGGGTGGAATTTTGAAAACTGTTCTTCAAAATTCTTCTCCTTTGGGGGAAATTTGGAAGAATGTTCTTCAAAATTCTTGTTTGGGGGGAATTTTGAAGATGGGTGTTGTTATTCAAAATATTTCTTCTTTGGGGGGAATTTTGAAGAATCTTCCTCTTTTTTAAAATTCTTGTTTTGTTGGAATTTTGAAGAATGTTGTTCTTTTTTCAAAATTCTTGCTTTGTTGAAATTTTGAAGAACGTTCTTCTTCAAAAACTCTTCTTTCAGGGGGATTTTGAAGAAGAACGTTCTTCTTCAAACTTCTTGTTTTGGTGAAATTTTGAAGAAGGATGTTTTCCAATTTTTTTCTTGTTTTCTCGAAATTTTGAAGGAGGAGGTTGTTCTTTTTCAAAATTCTGCTTGTTTTGGAGGAATTTTGAACAGGAATGTTCTTCAAAATTCTTCCTTTGGGAATGGAATTTTGAAAAATGTTCTTCAAAATTCTTCTCGTTTGGGGGAAATTTGGAAGAATGTTCTTCAGAATTCTTGTTTGGGGGAAATTTTGAAGAATGTCCTTCTTTTTCAAAATTTTTGTTTTGTTGGAATTTTGAAGGATGTTCTTCTTTTTCAAAATTCGTGCTTTGTTGAAATTTTGAAGAACGTTCTTCAAAAATTCTTCTTGTTTGGGTGAAATTTTGGAGAAGGAGGTTGTTCTTTTTCAAAATTCAGCTTGTTTTGGAGGAATTTGAACAGGAATGTTCTTCAAAATTCTTCTTGTTTGAGGGAAATTTTGAAGAATGTTCTTTTTCAAAACTCTTGGGTTTTTTTTTTTACTTTTGAAGGATGTTCTTCTTCAAAATTTGTGCTTTTTTGGAATTTTGAAGAACGTTCTTCTTCAAAAATTTCTTCTTTTGGGGTGATTCTGAAGAAGAACGTTCTCCTCCTTCAAACTCATTGTTTTGGTGAAATTTTGGAGAAGGAGGTTGTTGTTTTTCAAAATTCTGCTTGTTTTGAAGGAATTTTGACCAAAAAATCTCGTTTTTCTTCAAAATTTGTGTCCCCCCAGGACGTGCAGCACATCGACATCGACTACATGGAGGCCAAGAAGGACTTCACCTACGACAAAGTGAAGTTCAAGGACCTCCCCGGCTTCCGAGCCTTCATGAACGAGAAAGGGCAAAAATACATCATCATCCTCGTAAGCCTTTTGCCCGTTTTCCCCCCATTTTAAACAGCCTCGTTATCGATAAATAGATATTAATAAATATATTTTAATTATATTTTTAATTATGTCTCTTCTCGTATCTCGTATTACTTTTCCTTTACTTTTTCCTTTATTTTTGTTCTTTACTTTTCTCCTTTTATTTTCTTTTTGTTTTCCTTTTTATTTTTTTATTTTTTCTTTATTTTTTCTTTACTTTTCCTTTACTTTTTCTTTACTTTTATTCTTTACTTTTCTCCTTTCCTTTTCTCCTTTCCTTTTCTCCCTCTTCTACTTCTCTCTTTTATCCTTAACTTTCTATTTTACTTTTAGTCTTTAATTTTAATTTTCCTTTATTTTTCTTCTTTCCTTTTCTCTTCATTCTTACTGTTTTCTTTTCTTTATGTTTTCCTTTTTCTTTAAATTTTTAAGATTTTTCTTCACTTTTATGCTTTACTTCTTTCTTTAGTTTATTCTTTGCTTTTTGCTTTACTTTTATTCTTTATTTTCCTCCTTCTTTTCTTTTTTTACTTTTTTCTTTTATTCTTTACTTTTTCCTTTACTTTTATTCTTTCCTTTTTCTCTTCACTTTTATTCTTTTCATTTATTCTTGACTTTTTTCTTTATTTTTATCTTCATTTTTATTCTTTACTTTCTTATTTTTTCTTTCCTTTTTCCTTTACTTTTCCTTTTTCCTTTAACTCTTTCCTTTTATTTCTCCTTTTTTCTTTATTTTTTCCTTTTTTCTTTACTTTTTCCTTTCCTTTTTTCCTTTTTTCTTTTTTTCCTTTCTTTTTTCTTTTTTCTTTTTTCTTTTTTCTTTTTTTCCTTTTCTTTTTCTTTACTTTTCCTTTTCCTTTTACTCTTTCCCTTTAGTCTCTCCTTTTTTCTTTATTTTTTCCTTGTTTCTTTACTTTTTCCTTTCCTTTTTCTTTTTTCTTTTTTTCTTTTCTTTTTTCTTTTTTCTTTTCTTCTCCTTTCTTTTTTCTTTTTTCTTTTTCCTTTCCCTTTTTTTCCTTTTTTCTTTACTGTTCCTTTTCCTTTTACTCTTTCCTTTTATTCTCTCCTTTTTTCTTTATTTTTTCCTTTTTCTTTACTTTTCCTTTTTCCTTTACTTTTCCTTTTTCCTTTAACTATTTCCTTTTATTGTCTCCTTTTTTCTTAATTTTTTCCTTTTTCTTTTCCTTTCCATTTTTTTCTTTTCTTTTTCCTTTCTTTTTTTCTCTTTTTTCTTTACTTTTCCTTTTTCCTTTAACTCTTTCCTTTTATTCTCTTTTTTCTTCTTTATTTTTTCCTTTTTTCTTTTCTTTTTTCTTTCCTTTTTTCCTTTTTTCTTTTCTTTTTCCTTTCCTTTTTTCTTTTTTCTTTACTTTTCCTTTTTCTTTTACTCTTTCCTTTTATTCTCTCCTTTTTTCTTTATTTTTCCCCTTTTTCTTTTCTTTTTCCTTTCCTTTTTCCCCCCTTTTTTCTTTACTTTACTTTTATTTTACTTATTTTTCTCTCTATATATATTTAAATATATATCCTCCTACACAAGACATTGTCCGGCCTCTACATAATCGGCGGAAAAAAACCCAAAATCAGGTTTTTTTGGGTTGTTTTCCCTGTTTTTAGGATGCCGCCATCAGCACGGAGCCCCTGGTGAATGGCACCCCCTACCCTGCCTACGAACGGGGCCAAAACCGAGGAATTTGGGTTAACGAGTCCGACGGGCTCACGCCGTTAGTGGGCCAGGTAATCACCCGCCCCAAATTGGGCTGAATCTTCCCTTTTTTTGGTTTTTCTCAAGATTTCGCGACCTTTCCCGCTTTTAATCCATTTTTCTTCAAATTTTGATTTTCTTCACTTTTTGATTTGTCCAAAATCGAGGGATTTCGAAGGGACTCGAGCAGCCAACGGGGGTTTGTGTTTCCGCTGGGAAAATTCCTACATTTTTAGGGTTTGGGCTAAAACTTCAATAATTTGAAAAGAATTTTTACCCCGTATCCTCATTAATTCATTAGAGCTAATTAAATAGTTTTTAAGCCAATTTCTGTCCTCTGAGTGTCGATTTGATGATAATATATTTAATACGATTATTAATTACTATAGTAATTAAGCCATCAATTCCCATCCTAATTAATTTATTAATTCACATCCTAATGAATTCATTATTTCTAATGAAATATTTTTTAAAGCCTATTTTTAAAGCCAATTTCTGCCCTCTTTCTGAGTGCCGATTCGATGATAATACATTTAATATGATTATTAATTACTACCCTAATTAATCCATCAATTCCTATCCTAATTAATTTATTAATTTCTATCCTTTTAATATCTTTTTAACTTAATTTGTTATTTCTAATGAAATATTTTTAAAAAGCCAATTTCTGCCCTCTTTCTGAGCGCCGATTTGATGATAATTTATTTAATACGATTATTAAGCCATTAATTAATATACTAATTAATATTAATTCAACACTGACATTAATTCACAGCGAGAATTCGTCAGAATTTCCAATTGAGAGCAAAACCCTTCTCCCAACCCCTAATTCCGAAATTTTTACATTTTTCTTTTCCTCCCAGGTGAAAATTCGCCCGAATCTGAAGGAAATCTTTCGGCGAGGTTAAATTAATTATTTCGCCTTTTTTTTTTTTTTGAGTTTTTTTGGGGTTTTTTGTCTTTTTTTGACGGCAGGTCTGGCCGGGAAGAACCGTTTTCCCCGATTTCACCAACCCCGAGGGCTCCCGCTGGTGGGTGGAGGAATGTCAGTTGTTTTACCAGCAAGTGCCCTACGACGGCATCTGGATCGTACGTAAATCCCCCCAAAATTTCCCAATTTCCCCCCTTTTTGCGAATTCCATTTATAAAAATTATTTTAAAAAATAGGATTTGGGGAGTTTTGATTCATTCCAGTCATTTTTCTCCGCCCAGAACGAGTAAATTTGGTTCATATCCCAGGATTTGGGAAGAGTTTTAATATTTAATTCCTCCCATTTGGGTGGAAAAGCCTATTTCAAAAAAAAAAAAAATTAAAAAAAATTATTTATTTCTTCATAAATCAACATCCTGGAGGAGGAATTTATCCTTTTTGTGATTATTATCAAATTGTAGTTTCTGCGTGGGGGTGGGTGGGGGTGGGGGTGGGGGGTGTTACAACCAGATTTTGGGCTGAAAAACCCCGGGAATTGTTGCCGGGAAGAGTAGATTGAAAATTTCAAATTTCAAATCGGAATTTATTTTTTTTTTTTCTTCCCCAGGACATGAACGAAGTCTCCAGCTTCGTCCCGGGTTCAATTAACGGCTGTGAACAGAACGACCTGAACTTCCCCCCTTTCACCCCCCGTGAGTCCGTCGTCTTTAGGGAGGAAAATTTAAAAAAAAAAATTTTTTAAAAAATCTAAATTTTTTTATGAATTACCATCCGAGGAGGTAAAAGGTTCAAATTCTTTATTAAACTGGGAATTTGATGGCTGGCGGGACGTGATCGGAGCAAATTATTCTGACCCAGAGCTGGATTAAAGCTGATTACATTGAAAAATTTAATAAAATTTCATTACATTTCATAAAATTTAATTAAATTTAATGAAATTTAATTAAATTTAATGAAAGTAGCCCCAGGCTACTAAATCCACCCCCATGACCCCCTGTCGGCAAAACTACATTTTAGCAGCAACTGGGGCATTATTTTGCTTTTTTTTTTTAATTTTTTTTTTAGAATTTTGAAAGTGTAAAAATGCCAGAATGTTCTTTGAAATTCTTCTTTTGAGAGGAATTTTGAAGAATGTCGTTGGTCTTCAAAACTCTTGTTTTGGGGGAATTTTGAAGAATGTTCTTCTTCAAAACTCTTCTTCTTTTGAATGAATTTTGAAGAATGTTGTTGTTCTTCAAAATTCTTCTTGTTTTGGTGGAATTTTTAAGAAAGTTCTTCGAATTTATTATTCTTTTGGAGGAATTTTGAAGAACATTCTTAAAAAATATTAATCTTTTGGGGGAATTTTGAAGAATGTTCTTTTTTTTTTCAAAATTCTTTTTCTCTTGGGGGAAATTTGAAGAATGTTCTTTTTCTTTAAAATTCTTCTTGTTTTGGGGGGAATTTTGAAGAATCTTCTTCAGAATTTTTTTTTTTTTAGTGGAATTTTGAAGAACGTTCTTCTCCTTCAAATTCTTCTTTTTTGGGGGGGGTGAATTCTGGGAAATTCCACCCCGGGGCAGGGGGGGGGATGGGTCTAACACCCCCCTCTCCTCCAGGATGTGGAGCGAAAAAGCGAAAAATTCCCAAATCTGCTTGAAGGAAAGGAGAAACGCCGTGGGGTTTTTTGATTAATTATTTGATTTTTGATAAAATTTAATTTTTTTTAAAAAAAATTTAATTAAATCAATTGAAATGCCCCACTGGGTGGATTTTTTTTGTTATTTCCACGCAGACGTGGTGGATCGACTCCTCTTTTCCAAGACGCTCTGCATGGACGCGGTGCAGGAGGCGGGGAGACAATACGACGTTCACAACCTCTACGGCTACTCCATGACCCTCTCCACCAAAGAGTGAGGAATCTTCCCCAAAATTTCGGGGAAAAGGAAAAGAAAAAAAAAGGGGGCAGAAATTAGAAAAATTTAGAGAAATTTAGAGAAAAATAGAGAAATTTAGAGAAATTTAGAGAAAAAAATAGAGAAATTTAGATAAAAATTAGAGAAATTTAGATAAAATTAGCAAAAATTTAGAGATAATTTAGACAATTTGGGAGAAATTTAGAGAAAATTAGAAAAATTTAGAGAATTTTAGAAAAAAAAAGAAAATTAGAGAAATTTCTATAAATTTGGAAAAAATAGAGAAAATTAGAGAAAATTTAGATAAGTTTATGGAAAATTTAGAGAAATTTAGATAAAATTAGAGAAAATGTAGAGAAAATCAGCGAAATTTAGAGAAAATTTAGAGAAAATTTAGAGAAATTTAGAGAAATTTAGAGAAAATTAGAGAAAATTTAGAGAAAATCAGAGAAATTTAGAGAAAATTTAGAGAAAATTTAGAGAAATTTAGAGAAATTTAGAGAAAATTTAAAGAAATTCCACAATTTCAGAATTTTCAGGAATTCTGGGGATTGATACTGGGGGCTCCCTGTGGCGGGCGGAAGCCAGGCGTTAAAAAATGGCGTCATCAAAAAAAAAAAAATCAAATTTGAATTTTTCCAAGAGAAAACCTCTCGGAGCGCTGAAGCCGGCCTTTTGGAAATGACGTTCTTTTTAAATTGGAATTAAATTTTTGAAGCAAAATTCGAAGTTGCTGAAGCTGGGCTTTTGAAAGTCACATTATTTTTGAATTCCAGTCAAATTTTGAAGCAAAATTCGAAGTGCTGAAGCTGGGTTTTCAAAAATGGTGTTATTTTAAAATTGAAATTGAATTTTCGAAGCAAAATTTGAAGTGCTGAAGCCAGACTTTCAAAAATCGCATTATTTTTAAATTGGAATTGAAATTTTGAAGCAAAATTCGAAGTTGCTTAAGCTGGGCTTTCAAAAATCACATTATTTTTAAATCAAAATTGAATTTTTGAAGCAAAATTCAAAGTGCTGAAGCCGGGCTTTCACAAATGGCGTTATTTTTTAAATCGGAACTGAATTTTTGAACCAAAATTCGAATTTCTGGCGTTGGATTTCAGCGGAGGAAGATGAAAAGGAGAGTTGGAGGCTCGGGAGTCGGATTTATTTTTTGGAGCTCAAATAAGATTAAAAAAAAAAATAGGATTAAAAAAATTTAAAATAGGATTAAAAAAAAATTAGATATTCTTTAAGGTGAATCTATATATTTTTTAGAAAAATTATGAATTTTGTTAACAGTCATCAGGTTAAACTTCAGCTTATTGATCAAAGCGAATGAATAAAATGAATAGAAATTCACCTTATACAAATCTAATTTTTTTTTTTTTCAAAATTTATTTTATTTTGCCTAATTCCCGTATTTTATTTTTTTTTTCCCCCCGTTTTTCAGGGCCATTAAAACTTTGTTTCCCGGGAAACGGAGCTTCCTCCTGACGCGCTCGACTTTTGCGGGTTCGGGAAAGCACTCGGGTCACTGGCTCGGGGACAACGCGGCCTCCTGGGAGCACATGAGATGGGCCATCCCCGCGATGCTGGAATTCGGCCTTTTTGGGATCCCTTATGTACGAAAAAATATCATTTCCGGGGCCTTCTCTCTCTAAAAATACAAAAAAAAATCAAGAAACGCAGAAATAAATTCAATGAGTTCATAGAAATCCACCGAAAACCCCCGTCTGGGCCCCATGGACGAGCCCATCTGAATTCTTAAAAAAAAAAATAAAATAAAAAATAAAAATTAAATAATTGTGGGTTCACAAGTATAAAAAATTTGAAAAATTTCAAATGGAAATGGAAATTTCAATTTAAATTGAAAAATTGAAAATAAATAGAAAATTTGAAAAAAATTAAAGTAATGTACAAATAATATGCGTTAATTTAGATTAATTTATATATATAAAAAAATATATATAAAATATATAAATATATATAAAATATATAAATATATATAATAATATAATATTAGATTAATATTAGATTAATTATATATCTAATATATCTAATTTATATATAATCTGATCTGGGCCCATCTGAATTCTAAAAAAAAACCAGAAAAAACAAATTAAATTTGAAAAAATTGAAAAATTTGAAACATTTGAAACATTTGAAATTTAAATTTAAATTTAAATTTAAAAATATAGAAAATTTGAAAAAAAATAAATTAATATAAAAATAATATATATAAATTAATCTAAATTAACGTATAACCTGATCTGGGCCTGATATGTATAAGCCCGTCTGAATTCTAAAAAAAAATTAAATAAATAAAAATTAAATAATTGTGGGTTCACAAATATGTCTATAGAAAATTTGAAAAAAATTAAATAAATGTAGAAATAATTTATGTAAATTAATCTAAATTAAGATCGGAGCAGACTCGATTTCCCCAGTGAGAAATTAGGGATTAATTAGGAAGAAAAAAATAAAAAATAAAAATTCTGCCGCTTGGTCCTTGGAAAACTTTTTAATTTTTTTTTTTTTTATGGCAGAGATTCAATTTTTTTTTTCAGTTTTCTTCTGTTTTTCTTTTAAGATCAGAGCGAACTCGATTTCCCCAGTGAGAAATTATGGATTAATTGGGAAGAAAAAAGAAAGAAAGAAAGAAAAATTCTGCCGCTCGGTCCTTGGAAATTTTTTTTTTTTTTTTTTATGGTAGAGATTGAAGTTATTTTTTGTTTTTCTTCTGTTTTTCTTTTAAGATCGGAGCAGACTCAGTTTCCCCGGTGAGAAATTAGGGATTAATTGGGAAGAAAAAACAACATAAAAAAAATTCTGCCGCTCGGTCCTTGGAAAAATTTTATTTTAATTTTTTTTATGGTAGAGATTGATTTTTTTTTTCTTTTGTTTTTTTTTTTTTTTAAGATCGGAGCGGACTCAATTTCCCCAGTGAGAAATTAGGAATTAATTGGGAAGAAAAAATAAAATATAAAATTTTGCCGCTCGGTCCTTGGAAAAAAATTTTAATTTTTTTTGGTAGAGATTGAATTTTTTTTTTTTTCATTTTTTTTCTGTTTTTTGGTTTCAGATCGGAGCGGACATTTGTGGTTTCTTCGGAAACACGACGGAGGAGCTCTGCCGGCGCTGGATGCAGGTGGGAGCCTTCTACCCCTTCTCCAGGAACCACAACGCCGAGGATTGCACCGTAAGTGGCCAAACCCACCCCAGAAAAAAAAACAAAAAACCAAAAAAAATCTCATTTTTGGGGCAAACGGTTCAGTTTTGGTCAACGAAGCCTCGATTCTGAGGGGGGAAAATTCGGTCGCCAACCGTTAAATGGGCAACGCTTTGGGAAATCTTCCTTCTGGAGGTTCCGGCCTCGTTAAGGGTTAATGATGGTCTTGAGGAGCATCAGGGTGGGACAGAAGGTTTGGTCCCTGATGGGAGCAATAATAATAATAATAAAAATAAAAAATAATAATGTGAAGAAGAGGAAGGAGGGGGAGGAGGAGGAGAAGAAAAAGAAGAGGAAGAAGAAAGAGGAAGAGGAGAAGGAGAAGAAGAACAAGAAGAAGAAGGAGAAGAAGGAGGAGAAGGGTCTGGAGAAGGAGGAGAAGGATCTGGAGACTGAGGAGAAGGGTCTGGAGGAGGAGGGGAAGGGTCTGAAGAAGGTGGAGAAGGGTCTGGAGACCAAGAAGGGTCTGGAGAAGGAGAAGAAGGGTCTGGAGAAGGGTCTGAAGAAGGTGGGAAAGGGTCTGGAGACCAAGAAGGGTCTGGAGATCAAGGAGAAGGGTCTGGAGAAGGAGGGGAAGGGTCTGGAGACAAAGGAGAAGGGTCTGGAGCCCAAGAAGGGTCTGGAGAAGGAGAAGAAGGGTCTGGAGAAGGAGGAGAAGGGTCTGGAGACCAAGAAGGGGCTGGAGACTAAGGAGAAGGGTCTGGAGAAGGAGGAGAAGGGTCTGAAGAAAGTGGGAAAGGGTCTGGAGACCAAGAAGGGTTTGAAGAAGGAGGGGAAGGGTCTGGAGCTCAAGAAGGGTCTGGAGACCAAGGAGAAGGAAGTGGAGAAGGAGGAGAGGGTCTGGAGACCAAGAAGGGTTTGGAGGAGGAGGAGGAGAAGGGTCTGGAGAAGGAGAAGAAGGGTCTGGAGACCGAGGAGAAGGGTCTGGAGACCAAGAAGAAGGATCTGGAGAAGGAGGAGGAGGGTCTGGAGACCGAGGAGAAGGGTCTGGAGACCAAGGAGAAGGATCTGGAGAACTTCTGAGGAGCATCTGGGGGTGTTCATCCTGGAGAAAAGGAGTCTGAGGGGAGACCTTCTCCAACTCCCTGAAAGGAAGGTGTAGCCAAGGTGGGGGGGGGGGGGGGGGTTGGTATCTTCTCCCAAGGAACAAGAGGAAACCACCTGGAGTTCCACCAGGGGAGGTTCAGGGTGGAGACTGGGGAAAATTCCTTCACGGAAAGGGTCGTGACGCCTTGGAAGAGGCTGTTGGGGGGAAGGGGTGGAGTCCCCACCCCTGGAGGTCACCAAAAGCCGGGTTGACACCGTGCTGAGGGACACGCTTTCACGGCGGCTTTGTCGGCCACCACGGTTGGAGTCCACCACCCCACCCCTGGATGATTCCACGATTCCTCCTCCATTTCCAGCCCCAGGACCCCGCCTTCTTCGGCGCCGACTCGGTTTTGGTGAAGGCCTCCAAGCACTACCTGACCATCCGCTACACCCTGCTGCCCTACCTCTACACCCTCTTCTACCGGGCCCACACCCGGGGGGACACGGTGGCCCGGCCCCTTCTCCACGAGTGAGTCCACCTTCCCAACCCCACTGGGGGGAATCCGGGGAGGGTCTCAAGGGTGGGATGGAGGCCGTTGGGGCTCTTCTGGAACCTCCCCGTGGGTGGTCTCCAGGAGACCCTGCCCATCACGACGTCTACGGGCGCCCCACCTTCACCCAACGCCGCCTTCCCCGCGTGAGGTGGGGCTTCTTTTGGGTGGAGAATCCGTAAAAACCAAAACGTTTCCCTTGTGGGGATCCCGGAGCGAAAAATGTTCATTTTCCCACCTCTATTTTTCTTGGAAATCTGGAAATTTGGGGATAGAGGGATATCAAGACCCACCCCCACCCCCCCCCAGATCCACCCGTAATTAATCCAGATTAAGGTAACGAGCGGTGAATTTCCTTCCAAAAAGGGGCTTCCCGACAGTGATTTTGGGTGGCCAAGACCTCGAGGTGTTGGAGGGTATTAATTAAGACGTTGTTAATTAGCGAGGGTCGTTAATGCTGCCGTTTTCCTGATTTTGGGGTGTTTTTTTTTTTTAAGGTTTTATTCGGACGAGGCGACATGGGGTCTGGACAGACAGTTCCTGTGGGGGCCCGGGCTCCTCATCACCCCCGTCCTCGAGCCGGTGGGTCCCCATTTCGGCCCCCCCGGGGGGGGCACCGTGGGTCACGGGCATGGTTTTGTGGGGAAAAAAGGGGGGAAATGGGGAAAAAAAGGGGAGAAGTGGAGAAAATAAAAATGGGGGAAAAAATGGGGAAAAAGGAGCAAGATAAATTTATAGGGAAAAAGGGGGGAAATGGGAAAAAAGGGGGAGAGTGGAGAAAATAAAAATGGGGGGGAATGGGGAAAAAGGGGGGAAATAAATTTAAAGGGAAAAAGGGGGAGAAGTAGGAGAAAATAAAAATGGGGGGAAAGTGGGAAAAAAGGGGCAAGATAAATTTATAGGGGAAAGGGGGAAAAGAGGGATAAAATAATAATGGGGAAAATGGGAAAAAAGGGGGCAAAATAAATTTATAGGGAAGGGGGGGAAGGGAAAAAAGGGGGAGAAGTGGGAGAAAATAAAAATGGGGGGAAAATGGGAAAAAGGGGGCAAAATAAATTTATAGGGAAAAAGGGGAGGCAATGGGGAAAAAAAGGGAAAAGGTGGGATAAAATAAAAATGGGGGGAAAGGGGCAAAATAAATTTATAGGGGAAAAGGGGGGGAATGGGAAAAAAAGGGAAAAGGTGGGATAAAATAAAAGTGGGGGACAATAGGGGAAAAAGG
>JAOQGH010000092.1:4590-24146 GCA_025769975.1 Gallinago jamesoni
GAAGCCCGTCGGAGCTGGATGGGGCTGAGCATCACTTTTTTAAACAAACTGTGCTAAACCCCTGCTCCAGCACAACAACCCCTGCTCCAGCACAACACCCCCTGCCCTGGAGGCCTGGAATTTCAGTACATTTATGAATATCTTTGTCCAGCCCCATTCCCTTGAAAAGTTAATGAATTCGATCCACTGAAGATTGACTGAATCATAATCAAGGTATGTTTCCATTAGGAAAAATACATTAAAACCCTTAGAGCATTATCAGTGCACACACAACTCCTTCCTCTCCTCAATGAACATACACACACCCCCCCCAAAAATAAAAAAATCTCACACACTTATGCAGGTAAGTAGCTAATTGTTAAAAAACCCAACCTTGGTTACACATTTTGATTTATTTATAATCAAGAGAAGTTCATTCAATTATCACATAAAAGCCATAATCCATTTATCTGAATAAATTCTACAGCAATTGATAACTTCCTTTGTATGCAAAGAAGTACACTGCAAGTTAAATGTTTTAGTTTGATTTTTAATTTGGTTTAAAGGAATTCCCCATCACTGAGGAAAATTATTTGGTTTTGTGGCAAAAAAAATCCAAAACATTGCTTCCTAAGTTAAAAAGGTTCCTTTTCATCAGTTATTTCAACAGACAAAATAATTATCTGCTTCCTGCAAAGATGAGCCAGTCCTTGCAATTTTTCAGTTCCTTTTTCACATCAACATGCAGGTTACTATGGAACACCAAACACCATCATGGGCAGATCACACACCTTCACCTGGCACCAGTAAAATTGCCTCTGCTTTGATGATAGGTCATGTCTGAAACCATTTTTAAAACATGAGAAGGTAAAGCTCCAAAAACTCCTGCATTAAAACTGCAGTTTTAATGCAGCTTTCACAAAGACAGATCACCACTCATCTTTCACTAGTATACCTGTGACCTCAGAAAATATTTAAGAAAAGAGTTATTTTTAAATATTATTTTTAGGCACCTAATTTCCGAACTCTCTTTGTGAAACAATCTTTAACACAGGGCAAGTCAATAAACATGTTTATTAAAGTAAGTCTCAAAATATACTTAGTGGTTCATTGTAAAAGACTACCACAAAGATATTGCATAAAAATAACATCTCTAAAACTAATCCATTAAAGTATTCTGTGAAACATACTGATATTTATGACACAATTTTCAATTAAAATGATACTTCTTATTTTATAGCAAATTGTTATTCATAAAGACATTCTCTTTGAGTTCTGAATTTAACATCCTTAGTTAGTCCTTCTGTTAAAAAATAAAATTGTGATGGATAAGTGCTTCCATATCGACAACATTTTGACAGTTGCATATTACAGCTTTCTCTGCTCAATATCCCATTAAGTATCAATTAAGTATTTGATTTCTACTTGCTTTTTGGAATGCTTACCTAAACCTACTTCCTATTGAAAATATTATGATAACCCTCTAACCACATCTAGAATCTGAGCATTGAAGAAAAAAAAAAAAAGTAAAGCATGTATTGCTACTGCTGTTCTTCTAAAAAGGAAAGTGAGGATTAAAAATGTTAATGGAATAAGCATAACTCGTTGTCCTACATCAGAGAAGAAGCATTGGAACAGGAGATGTGAGACTCACTAGCAAGGTTCAGGATTTTGAGAGAGTTAGTTGTCTAGATGCTGATCTTATACCCCTTCACTTATTTGAAAGAATCATGTTTTAGACAGGAATATACACAGGAACTAAGTACTTGAGGGTAGCTTCCATCTTTCTCCAATTATCAGCGTATTAAATAGAAAACCATACAAATCCCTACAATAAAGGAATGAGCTCCCTGCTCCATCCCAATTCAGCCCTGGCACTGCAGGGGATGGAGTTTCTCCCACAGGGATACCATCCTCCATGCCAATGCCAGCCCTTTCGGGCCACCTGGCCAAAATTGCTGCATTCTGGCTTTGCTGTCAGGATGGCAAACTGCCTTCCAGATAAAACCATGCACAAAAGAGTGAACTGGTAGAGACTCAAATGAGAAAAAACCCTGTATCTTCCCCTTAGTTCAGTTATGTGGCTAAAAGCCATTTGTGTTTTAGAATTGCAAAGCAACTGTTTTGGCAGTAAGAAAACAATACTTCTGAAACTTTGACCATGTTAGCATTTCCACGAAATAAAGCCCCAGTGCTTTTAAAGGCTACTTAAGGGGATATGAAAGGGGAAAAAATACTGCCTAGAAGGAGAAAAAAAAGGGTTAGGAGCAAAACAAAGTTTCTGCCTGAAAATTGTCTGCAATGGATAATTTAAGAAATCAAGTCACTGTATGTTACTTTTACTTCATTTTTTAGGAAACAAGTTAATATCATACTCTCAAAAGCAACAGCAGAGTTCGGGCTAGGAATACAGATAGCACAATGCTTTGGTGGCTTATGACTCAGCCAAAAACCCCATTCAATTAAACAATGATGTATTTTCTGCTTAAAGACAGTAAAACCATTACAAAGTTTGGTAATATGCAAAATTACAAAGTGGATTAGGAAAAAAGCAGTAACATTTTATCAAGGTCATCTGTATTCAGGTCTCTGAAAAGAAGCTAGTAAATCTACAAAAATAATACCTATGTAATCAGTATTTGTTTCAGGTTTATGAAGGGCAGATGGCTTTGTGAAACAGCTTTAAAATTTGTTGTAGATTATAAATTTTATTTTTTATTAACATGTTAATAGATATGAGTTTGAAACACTCAAGTGTTAATAATACATATAATTTTTAATTATAGAAGCATAATACATACAGCTTATTCCTTTTTGTAGCTCTAAGGGAACACGTTGTATTAAGTTACAAATGCAAATGTGATCTATTAAGCAGAAATGAGTTCCCTAATTGTTTAACCAAACAAGTACCTTTTATTTTGCGCATTGTACAGAGGCTACCAAAATGGATTTCCTTGCCTAGGACAGAGTCAATGTGCAATTGCAAAGTTACTATTAAGGAACAATGAAAAGAAATGATAAAATGATTAAACAATTGTCAGCCTCAGATAGAAGATGGTACAATGAGAGAGGATCTTACTATTTCAGAAGGTGTTTTACTTCGATATGCAGCAGTACATCCAAGTTACACAGCCATTTATAAATTGTGAAAGCAGAAAATTTAATCAAAATCATGACCAAAAGAAGAAGATACTGCATTATGTTTCCTGCAGCAACAGTAAAATAGAGAGATGGCAGATACCTTCATCTATGTCCCAGAAAACTAGTTATGCATGATATAATCTATCATATCCAAATATAGCAACACTTTTTAAAGACACCTATTTGATTTCAGCATGAGACTGTAAAAGGGGGGGGGGAATAAACTAAATTTACAAAGCAATGTGTCTGTATGTATATCCATGTGGTGTGTCTATATCTCAAAATTAACCAGAATAGATCCTAAGTATCTGGGCAGAACTTCATCTACTTTCTTCTTTAAAACATCATGTCCTCTACCACATAAATAACTCCTAGTACTTCAGCCTCTGAAACAAACAAGCGAATATGTTTCGCCCTGTCTGAAGAAAGAGGCCAAAACTTGGTGGCTCCTGTCTGTAATTGGAGAGTTGATTAGACCGGCAATGGAAGTCAGTAACATGGAAGTAATGTTCAACCTATAATTCAACACAGCAAAGACACACACTCAAGCCCACAAAAAGTAAGAACAGAAGCTTGTGATCAGTTAAAAGGAGCAATGAGAAATTTTTTTCCAGTTGCCAGGCTGAGATGTCCTTTCCTAATCCGGGCTTCAACTCTATCATTTCCCATTCTCTCAGTTGGATCTGTCTTTTCAAATCCTTGCAGTACTGGATACAGCTGATGGGCACCACCCTGCACAACAATAGAGACTATGTCCTGCCAGACTATGCTTACAACATAGAACATTTCACAAATATTTAATATATAATATATATATATATATGTATATGTGTGTCTTTGCTCCGGAATAAAGCAACCTAGACTTCAATCTAAATCTGAACCCGCAAAATACAATCTTAATAGGAAGCATTCTTGCACTGAGTGCCTTTTTGGTTGCCATGGATACCCCCCTACAAGTTGGGTTTTTTTATAATTAAAATGGGTCAGGTTTTTGGAGAGGCTGTAGCAAATATGAAGGGAGACATCTCCAATTCTTCCTCTGTCCAGACAAACAATATCCCTAATCTCAATCCCTATATCCCAAATCAATAATCAAGCAAATTGCTATCTCCAGCAGGTTCAAATGCAAACCCCAAGCCCCTCAGAAATATACCACCACCACACCTGTTTCAGAGCAGCACTTTGATACCTGCACTAGATTCTTCTTGTGCAATTAATTCATGTTTAGCTTTTTTTACTACAAATGGGTGATAAATATTTACACAGTTCCTGGAGCAGAAACACACAAGTGAAGTGAAATGCGTATAAACACAAAGTCACTTTTCAGATGTTTTCCTCCAGGGCATGTTTCATCACCTTGGCATGGTCCATTCTCTTCACAGTACAAAGAAAGAGGAAGAGAAAACACAGGTACCGGAACATTTTTGTGTTACGTGGTATTTGCATTGGTTCTGCTCACCTCTCAGCTTTATGTGACAGCTCAGACCAATTAATTTGTCATCCAGAACCAGAGAGCTAAGATTGTTTGTAAAATCAGCACTTAAAGGACAACAGGAAAGTGTAAAGCAGTTTTCAAATCTTTACTTGATTATCTAATGGATGGGGAAAAAAATGCTACTGAATCATGGCCTAGTTTTCAGATAGTCTGGAAGAAGTTTCAGGTTTTCCTTTCAATAAATTCCCACATCACAAATATGGAATGGAAACACCTCTTCAGCGAAGTTGACCATATCCACCTCTAAAATCCCCAAAACTACAAAACTCAAGCAGACAGTACTTGGCTGCTCATCAGTTGCAAGACTACAGAAGCACCCAGCTGGAGAAATTCTCAGTCCTGGCCTCATATCAACACAATGGACCAAAACTTGCCACTGACTCTTGACCAAAAAGACCCACACTAATGACAGGATGTAGGAGAACATGCTACTGCCTCTCATTATGGTTTCCTCTAACTCCCATCACCTTCTGCAGGGGGACTCCTCTCTTGCTTTGCCTGTTTCTAGGTCTTGCTCACTTTCTCTCCTCCCTGTTTTCCACGTTCCTGCTACTGCAGCCTTTGCTCTTCCCTATTTTCTATTATTTTAATAATACTTTTTTTCAGCTGTTTTTAAGTGTATAATTTATCTAACAATGAGGATTGGCCCTGATTTCAGCCAACAGCATCCACGAACTCATACAAATATTCTGCTTTGGCTCTCCACAGCAAGCCACAAAATCAGAAGTTTAACAAGGATTCAAACTGAAATCCACTTCAAACATGAACATTATAATTTTCTCATCCATACTCCATGATTGTAGAGACTTGCCTTTCATCCTCTAACCAGCTCCAAGTCCCTTTAAGTCTTTCCTCAAATTTCCATAAGATTCTTTTCTTTACACTCATACAGTTTCTTAGCCTTATTCTATTCTCCCTGTATTCATTTCCTGCCTTCTTTCCTTAGCAAATTTTCCTTCAGTTCTTCTCATTTAGATCTGTCTCCATTCTTTCAGGATCTCTCCATCTCCTTGAAGCTCCCTTTGCCATTCTCCCTCCACCTCCTTTATCTCTCATTTCCACTAGCCAAGAAGCAACACAGGCTTCAGTGCCAGGAGCACTCAGGTGCCCATGATGGGGTGCAGGAACCACCACCGCAGCCTTCAGATGCTGGTCCTGAGTACCAGGAGCTGGGCAGAAGAGGCATGTGGCCTCTGTGGGGACACATGGCCTTTCAGGAGTTGAAGGGAGTTGAAGTAGTTGCAAGTCAGCTAAACTAGCCATCCTACATGGAGGATGAATAATTAAAAGAAAAGGCACTTTTAGTTAGGCAGATAACCGAATCACTTCTTATTTTAGTTGAAATGGTGATTTTTACTGTGTATTTTATGCTCATCTCTAATCTGCCATACTTAAGACACAGTAGTATTGTGGATATCGTGTCAGAGCACAGGATGACAGAGAAAGAGGCATACCTTCTCGTCACTAATTTTACCTGTTAATTGTGAAATACAGTGTAATGGACCCTCATTAATTCAAGTCATGCCATTCAATTCAAAATTGAATTATTAAATTATTGTGAACAAGTTCCAGAACAAATAGCATGAAAGGATTCTGAACTGCAAATGTACTTTGCTTATTTGTGTTGACAGCTGTAGAACAACTGTAATTATTTATTATACTCTGTAAATTACAATCTTTTTTAAAATATGAACCTTCATCATGGCATCAACCATTGCAGTTCTGCTGAGCAATACTGAAACCTGTTTTTTAATTTTTTTTTTTCCTGAATTCTGAAGTGAGAAAATTAGCAGAGATGTTCTGGTGTATATAACGAAGACACTGGCATAGTGAAAAAGGAATCATTTCTCTTAAGAAAAGAAATGTTCTTAATAAAACCAAAGGAGCCCTTATGACATCTTTTCCTGTAAGATGGGATGGTTTGGAGGGGGAGAAGAAATACGTTAAGATGCCAAGAAGATTTTTATTAGCCTGATAGCAAATAATTTATGTCTATTTATACCACATGGCCTTTTAAGGAAGTCTGCAAACTCAAATGGAAAGACAGTACAGAGCTCTACTTAGGAATAAGCAACTTTTCACTAATATATGAATGAATGTGTAACTATTTTTTTATTATTACAGATACTTCTGTATCACCCAGATACAAAGTACAATAACTTGAATTGATTCTGCACTTTCAGTATGCCAATAAATAAAATATAAGCCAACACCTGGCTTGGACCAGGACAGCACATTTGGAAGAAGGGTTCCAAGCCAGTGGCAAACCACCAACCTAATCTATTTAGAGATGGAGAAAGGTCACTTTGTACCTTGTAATCAAGGCTGAAATGACTCAATGGAATCAGTAAAACTGAACCATGTATCTCATGAAGAATAATTATTACATACTTGCATTTATCTTGGGAGAAATGGCTAATTAAAGAATGGTACTTTGTAAACTAAAACTGTTGTTAACAGCTGCCATTGTACTTCAGACAAAGATGACCAAAATACTCACAGAAATAAAAAAACATGCACAAATCACACTTCAGGCATTTAAGAAGACAGACAACATCCATGAGTTTAGTGGCTTTTTTAATGGCCTTTTAAGAAGCCAGAATTGACTCTGCTAGAAGAGACAGACTCACAGTCAAAACACTTTTTCTTCTTCAGGTGATGTTAGAAAACAGGCCTATGCAAGTCTTAGCATGTTCAAATGACACTTTTAAGTTATATTTTAGTAGTACCTTCTAGCTCAGACCACAACAAAGTCATTCTTATGGTGCGTGCATATATAACATAGCATTCTAGCACAGCAAATCAGTACTACATCAAGTTACACAAAACTGTTGCAATTGTCTTCAGTGCTAGAACACACAGGCATTGGAGACCTTTCCAAAAGCCTCGGATGGAAGGAAAGGACTGAACTAAGGTGATTCTAGCAAAGTTCCAACAGGCCCAAACTAGTGCAACAATGCTGCCTTCTGCTTAAAAACAAAAATATAGCAGAAGAAGCTCCCTCTTCCCTGGAAACATCAGAATATTAAGAAACAATCAAAGCAAACAAAAAAAGGCCTTCCCCACCCCTAAGCTGTCTGACAAAGAATTGGCAGGAACCACACAAATGGGCTGGAACTGGAAAAGGTTATTGGCTGCTTCAATTTCCTCAAGGCAGAATGAGCTCTGCCTACCTCATTCTGACAATTGTCTAACCTATCCTTAAAGGCCCTTAAGGATGAAATGTCACCTGGAAATGTAACAGAGTACATATACTCCATCACTCAGCCTGCTCACAGAAACGCAGAACCTCAGACCTCTGCAAAACTTCCAGTTTGCAAGTGAACCAGTGACAACTGGAGGGAAGTTTTCCAGCTGTACTATGCTTTACTTTGTGTCACCTAATCCAGGTTCCCCTGCTATGCTCATTACGTTATACCAAGAATCATACTGGTAGTTAAGAGAGGAAACATCTACCACATCTGATTTTTTTTCTGAAACACAGCAATAGACCAACTTGGTTTAATGTGCTTTGCTCTTGATCAGACTGTTTTCTCTAGGAGCCTTCAAAACCATGTGAACTATTTTACTTCTGTATTTTTCTTGAAGGAAGTCAAGCCAACTACTCCTGCTCTGTCCTACTACTGCTCCATCAGCTTGCACTCTCCCTTCAAGGGAGGTAAAAAAAAAAAAAAAAAAGAAAAAAAGAAAAAAAAGACAGAGAACTGGAGGGGGAGAGAGAGCAGCATATTCTTTCATCTTCCCACTTTCCTTGGCCCTTATCAACCTTCAGCAACTTAGTGAAATGAGAAATTCCAAGAGGCTGTATTATCCCCGCAAAGCAAACCCTCCTCCTACACAAGCTGCCACCACAGGCGCACCACCACAAGAACCTCTGGCTCAAACTGTCAGCCACTGCATGCAATTTTGTATTTGAAGTTACCTACAGCTATAAAGGCTGGTCAGTAACCCCTCTGTGAGCAAGGGAAAACTGGGAAAACATTTCAAGCTGGAAAACGTTTCTTGCATGGATGTTGTCCACAGGCTGCCTTTGCGTCACCTGCTGTAAACTACATCCCTTCACTCGCTTTTATGATCTACAATATAGAGGGAATAGAGAATATAGAGGGAGGATACTTTTGTATGTCCCTTTATTTGTCATACGCCCTGAAATGCTCTATACTGTGGCATTTCATACGCAGTGCATCTTCTGTCATACCTATTTTACTTCCTTTATTTCTGCATGTGAAAGCAGTGCTTGTACAATTTCTCAGAGGTTTTTAATTTTATGCATTTTAAGAAGCTTGAAAAGAAAACCACAAGACTGCCAGAAGCAGTAATGACTTCTTCACTTCCACAGAGCACTCGATCATACTTAACACCCACTGGAGTATTTGCCGGTTTTCGAAGAGGGCCTAGGCATCATTGTACTAATGCAACGCATTTGTCATTGTGAAGGTCAGCAATTCTTTTTACATTACTGAAAAATACCACAGACAGTACATAATCATAAGCTTTGTTTTACAGCGTTTTCTAATAGCCGTAATATTCTACTGTCTACTCCAAGATGAGCAAGAAAAACCAATACCCCCGTCTCTTAAAGATTCATTAAACATAAACATTTTAGTCAGCATATGCAAGTGCTCATCTTTGTGCTCTAAAGTCCACTGAAAGACTGTATTATTTGCAGTGCTTTTACTTCTTAACATTGGAAAAGAAAGATGAATTGCTGTTGAGCATTTTCCTGAAAAAGCCCAGAACCAGTACATTTCCTTCTTTTTCCAATAAAAATACACTAGTTGTAGTATTTCCATTTGCATGCTGACAAAAGTATTAAACTTTGAGCTTTAAATTCCTGCTTTGGGGGATTTTTCTGAGCTTAGCACAACAAAAACTTACGACTCATTTTGCCCACTCTTTTCTTCTTTAATTTTCGGTAATCCCTGCTCCAGCTTTGGGCGATTCAAAACAGCAGTGTGTTTCTGAACAAAGGCCCACATATTTTTTCATTTCTTATAGCTAAAGAGAAATTCAAAGATATTCAACAGATTAGTGAATATGGACCATGTGCAGTTTAATGAATAACAGCTCGCCAGAAAAAAACCTTACGTTTCTGAAAAACATACAGCAGTAAATAGTCCTTCATTTCCACTGTTGAGGACTGCAGAAAGAGCTTCAGTATAAAATATGTTGGGATCTAGAACCCATATGTATTCAGAAAGTATCTACAATAAATATGTATTTTAGAATTTACCTGAAATAACAAAAGATCCAACTACACTGAAATATTTTCCACAGAAGTCAGTAGAGAGGCACAAATTCTTATGCCGGCGGAATTGGTCCTCAAGAGGTTACATAAAATCATCATTATTAGGCAAATGTTTCTTCTCCCCAGATTCTGAGATCAAACACTTCCCTGTTCATGTCCACGTATTAAGCAAATGTTCTTTCTGAAGCCACTCACTGTCTGTCTGGTTCTCGCTCTGAAGTGCACCATTATAATAACTGTCTAGTTCCTGAGATTTAAATTTGTAAGAAAGATACCACTGTACCCAGAGAAACCTGGGAACCCCTAGAAGGTCATTCTCCTCGAGGTGCTGTTGGACACTGGAGCTGACTGCAATGGAAAGAAGAACAAGAAATTGAAATAGTTTAATAAAAGTTAAATTTTAATCCAGTACCTTCAGAAGAGAAAAAAGGCACCATCTCCAGGCAAATATATCAACAATAAATATAATAAGAGATCCTAAATTTCACTGATAGACACATATAAAGAGAATATAACAGAATTTGATAAAAAGGGTTTGATTAAAAAAAAAAAAAAAAAAGATATCAATCTGGCAATGCCTTTTCTCCTCAAAGCATAGTTTAGCACTCCTTTTCAGAAGAATTTCAGCCTGCTTTCTAAATAAAAGAAGTCACCGCACTGTAGAACAGATAAATCTTAATTAGGAAGACTGGTAATGTTCACATATAAGACAATGAATAATCCATCCTAAAACAAGACAGAAACAGCAATTACCTGGATCTGAAACTGAAGCCTTCTCAGACTCAAGAAGCTAAAACCAAATTCATACAGCATTTGACTTTTCCCCTGCCATTCTCTGAGGAGTTGCAAAGATATTACAGTAATGTTGTATGTAATATAAGATACAGGAAAATAATTTTTTTAACAGCATGAAGGGACACCATCATAGGCTATTTCAAACTACCAAAGTCAGTCTCACCATTAGTTCAGGTAAAATGAGAGATTATCGTCTACTATTGATTTTCATTCAGTACATACATATTTGGTGATACTTCTGGACACAGTTTAATACGATGCTGTAAAACATTACTAATTCGGGTTCAAGAGACAACAAGCCATTGTGTCCTCCTGCAATTACAAGCAAGCAGTACCTCAGTTTAAGGATACTGAAGAAAGAAATAGTTTTCAACTGAGAATTGGTATTTAGTGAAATAAGAACACTTTACCTTATTCCTGGAACTGCAGCTGAAGATACTGAATTCTGACATACAACGGACTTCCCACATAGGACCAACAGTTTCCTAAGTTGTTTTCTGCATAGCCTCCTGATCGCTTGCGAAACCCTGTGCAAATCTGCACACAGCCTGTGAGGCCGTTCCTTTCAAAAGTTAAGAATATACGGTTTCCATAACAGATCCAGTGATGGCAAGATTTGTATTTAACTGTAAATCTTAGGATTAAAGAAAAATTAGATGTACACTGATGGGCTCACAAGAATATGAGTAATCACCATTTAAATCCCTTTCAGCTTTGAAAAGGGGACTGCAGTTCATGTTCTACTTTCTGAACTAAGCAATGCTTCACACAAATTAACAGTATTAAAGGACAGGTCCATACCATATTGCCAAGTAGGCAACCTGTTCAAGAAAGTTATTGCTTCAAAGATGTATTTTTGTACAGGTTTCAAGTCAACAGTACAAGCAGAGCCTTCTCATTTCTCTCTCTTGAAAGAAATAATGAGCTGCAAGATAGCCAAAGCTCTGGACTGCTCTGCAGTAGTGACATAATAATGAAATACCAAAGATTAAAATTCACAGAAATCCTAATAACAAACATACACATTATTGAAAGCCCTTGTTATTAACAAAGGCACCAAATATCAGGCATTACACAAAGGTGAACATCACACATATTAAGAATATCAGAAAATCATCCACAAATGGTAAAAATGAGGAGGAAAAGAGCACTTTGCAACACATCCATTTCATGAAGATTTTTTTATATCAGCTGATCCACCAATCAAAACCAGGACATGTTGAAGCATATATACAAAGTCTATCCAAGCTTCTGCAAATTATCAAAAACACAGCAAAGTAGTGAAAATGCACTTTTTACACACCATGATTCTCCAATCTTTCTCCAAAAAAAAAAACCCAAAACCAAAAAAAAAAAACACAACCTAAGAAACAAAAAAAAAAAAAGCCACACCAAAGCCAAGTAAACCACCACCAAAATCCCTCTTTGAAATAAACAGTTCACAGTTCAAGGAAACCAAGAACCAGCCACAATGGTCTGACTACTGGTATACAATAAATATTTAACTTTTTTTTTTATTATTTGAAAGTAAGTTTTCTCAACATAGTAGTAAATGAGGCATATTTTTTTTGAAATCTTTATAAACATATATATATGTGCTCTCATTATTTATACAGTCTGACTGTAGAAACATATTTTCTGTGTTAAATTAGACTGACTCTGCTTGTTGCACGATATATGCTGTTGAACTCGCACTAGTTCAGACAGTTCCCAATCAAGCAGCAACCTGGCACTCTATGCTCTGTATCAATCAGCATCTTTTACACATCTGTCAGACACTGCTCTGAAAGCTCATACTGTTTGAAGGTCAAGCTCCTTCCTAGTACACCCAGTCAGCACAACAACACCAGCCATGAAAAGTTCCCATCTGCTACTCCAGCCATCCTGTTATCCAACCTCCTGACAAATCTTGATGTAGGAATAATGACAGTTTTCAGGTGGATCTTATTGGTACATTTCATCTTTTTGAGGCTTGTTTTATTCATTTTTCTTTTAGGAAAAGATATACTAAGCTACACACCTGGTTAAAGTAGCATTCCATACAAGACTTAAAAAGCATGGGAAAATAATTAATTTCTAACATGCACTAAATCTTATGCCTGAACACACAAAACAGTATCATTGTCAAGCGTGAATCTGAGAGCACTTATTTCTTTAATTAAATCCAAAATAACTTTAAGGCCCAGTGGCATGCTTTTGCAACTTTGTATTGTCACAGGAAAGCATGTCGCAAGGAGTTGGATCTGCTGTTTTGATGCTGCAGGACACAGGATGAAGCTGTAGGGAGAAATAACAAAAGAGAATAGCTACCAGATGGCAACCATAAACTTAGGACACAGCCAGCTATTCCCTCTAGCATATGTTACATAATGACAGCTACAGTCACTTATAACATTGCCAATACAACCTGCCCATCCACACTTACCTATAAAATAAAAGTTGAGGTCAAATTTTTATCATCATACATATTTCTATCAAATCTCAAGAAGGTTATTTTTTGTGAAGTGGCACTATTTTATTTTACTAGATAGTTTGACATAATTCATCTACTTTACCTGACATGAAAATTTTGAATTCAAGCAGAAAAAGAAATAATTACAGAGGAAAAATCCTAAATTAAGGATTAATATAATAAAATACTCAAACCTGAAAGAAAGAGCAAATTGCATGCCAAGAAGCTACAATGGAGCTTGAGAATCTATACTAACCATCAAATCCATAATGCAATCAAAGCTTGTAGAACCTGTATGCTTTTTCTGGGTAGATCACATCTTCCTTACAAGTTGCAAGATACACATCATATAGATGAAAATACCTCTTTTTCTAGCAAGAAGCCTTTTAAAGTGGTCTGTACCTGAAAAATTCTGAAATTCTCCTAAAAACCTGTGAAGAACCTTTAGAAGCCTTTCAACGCCATTTAAGAACAAAAAGCAGGTCTGTCCTGTTTCCTTAAAAGAGCAGGACTGCAGAGTTAGTATTTAAATGTGCAATCAGGCATTACAGGAAAAGGTGTTTGAAATAACAATATCCATCACAGGTGCAGCTAGAAAGCTTTCGACAGCAGAAGAATCCTTTGCAGGAGTTCGAAAGATTTCATTCATTCCCCCATGTTGAGAGTGGTAATGGAATAAACAGACTTGTTGGATTTCATGTAACTGAAAAAAAGCTACGCACAGAGTACAGAGTAACTCAGACTCTTGGTCAAATCTATTTTCACTCAATTTACTTTATACAAACTGTGATAACTTGCATGAATTCGGGATCTGCCTAAGACTTACTTCTAGCCCTTTAGGCATCTGATCTGAAGAAAAAGTGTTTCTTAAATGCTTTAAAACAAACCAGAATTACTTCTGGTTTTTGAGCAAAGGAAATGTTTTTAAAAAGAATGTTAAAATCTACTAACAAAAGCATATACTTTTTTTTTCAGTTCAAGGAAATATGGTAAAAAAAGCCCCGACTTATGGGTTTTTGAAGCGCAAAGAGTTAACATGGAAAGCCTTTGCAGTTCCCTTGTGACAAAGCAGCAGGTGAGGTTGAAGGTGTATACTCAGGTGCAGCACCAAAGCCATCCAGTACACTCCAGCACTGCTAAGAAGCATTAATGATCTGTGAATGCACTCTAAGTATTGGCATGCAAATAAGGCATCCTGAACAATCCTCTCTGCTTCCAAATTTGCCACATTTATTACAGCTTGAAAAAAATAAATAAAAAAATCTCTTTAGAAAGTAGGCCAGGTTTTCACTTAGCTAAACTTGGCCCCAAACACATACACAATCTGTCAGGGATCAGCAACGGCATCACAAAGAAACACAGTCTCTTTTGTGTAAAGCTGGGTAGTCGTGAAGCCTGCAAAAAGAACAAGGTATCGGGCTTTAAAAATAGCCAAAACAAGAAGCTGCACAACAATCAAATCTGCTTGAGTATAATTACTCCAACAGACTGATGCCGAATTTGAGAGCACAGATAAGACTAGGAAATATTTTTCTTCAGCCTACACTAGAACAGATAGCTGGAATAACATAACCAGGATTATGGGAATGTGTGCAATACAGAAAGAATACAGGCTATAAACTATTAGCTGCAAAAGAAAATCATGCTCTGTTTTAGATGCAAGATTTCAACAAAGAAATGGAGTTCCACTTTTTTGTTTCCTTACTTTATTCCCTCTTTCACATAGTCATCACACTGGCCAATTTGCTTAACCTCTTGAACCTGAGTGCTCCAGGTGCAAAACAGGCAGAAATTGCTGTCACTCCCAGGAAGATTTTACACTGGGCTAGATTTATAATACTTTCTAAACATTTCATACCAAAGCTTTACAATTTACACTTCCTGTAACAGAGCATTTGTTTTACCAAACAGTAATATGCTGAAATTAGTTTATGTGAGAAATGAGCTGAATTTTGCTTCAGCTAATTGGTATATTTTTGTCAGCATGTCTGTATTGACTGAGGAGGCTCGGTGATAGTGGAGTCTCCTCCATTGTATCTAACTAACCCTTAGAAATGCCCGGTAGCGGTCCAGAGACTCTGGTTTACGAGAAGCAGACTGTGAAGGCGATAAGTGAACAGACAAGCGGTTGAAGACAGACTGATAAGTGAACAAAAGACATGAAAGACTGATAAGTGAATGAAGACCACCTGGAGGGTAACTAAAGAAAATAAAGATAAGACCACTAGATCAAGAAGATGACCACACGGGTGCTTGTAACTACTAACACTGGACAGTAGATGATAGCAAAGACTGTGAAACAATGCTTAGTATAGCTAACTAATTAGAGGTTTGTGCTTTGTAAGGTAAAAAGGTATAAACTAGATCTGTAATAGGTCAGGCGGTTGGGAAGAATGTGAGCTCCAACTTCTCAGCCAATGAGGAGAGAGACAGGAACTCAAGGCGGCCGGGGAAAAAACGTGTAAAATATCTACAAAACTAAAGATCGGTGTGCCTCTGCTTTGAGATGCACCCGATTCAGCACTGTTTTGTACAATAAATCTTTGCTCCGGTGACTTTGTCCTCTTTAAATTCTAAGTGTGAGCCGGTGTTTCTCACATTAGATGCAGAAGCGAAATAAAAGCATCGTGACAGAATATAACAGAGGCTGGACTATCTGCCATTTTAAGGTATTTGTGGATGGTGAGGAGAGAGATAAGAATCATTGTCCTAGATGCCAGATGAAACTTTCCATCTCAAACAGTCCAGTCTAGGTGTTGCCATTCACCTGCTAGCACCCTGTCAGACAGCATCTGACCCAACAACGTCTCTGACAACAAATGTGCCAAACTTCTCAGGCAACATTTCCAGTTATCTAAAGGAAAGAGATGGAAAAACATTTTGCAATGAATTTTCTTTTTCCTGCCTGTGTCTTCAACAGAACCATCAGGCAAAGATTCGTGAATCATCTTGAGATATCTATAATCCATTTCTCCACCACTATTTGATGACATCTCTTAGGTTTTAAAACGCATTAGCAGGAAAATGTTTATTCCCACCCCCAATCCAAGTGGCCTTTCAGATGACTAGATTTCTTGAGACCATAAGCTTTATCATGCCTCTTCTACGCTGTCAGTCACCCGTAAGAACTCAAAGCCCTCTACTTCCAAAGAGGTCCCATAGGAAGATCAAAAGCCAAGCCTCTCTTTCTGCAGTGAAAATTAATTCAGAACTAAAATCTCATTTCAACTCCAAAAACAAATTCACTTTACCAAACCTTTTTGTTCTCCAGCTGAGAACAGCAGACATGAACTGGCTTCAGACTACCCAGTCTTCACTGCTGTTACTGGGAGCTTACTGAAAATGGTGCCCCTTGTCCTGACAAGGTTAATTTAACATGACTAGAAGTTAGCTTGTTAAGGAAAAAAAACACAACACCAACCCACACCAAAAAACCTGTTGAGATTTTGGAGGCAAATTGTTTGCAATTGAAAATCTATCCCACAACAGAATTGTTTACAAGATCTTGCTAAATTGCCTCTAATGCTAAAAGCATGGTACCAAATTGGCACATTCAGCTTTTAAAAATGTCCTCTTTGCTCAGGAGCACAGCATCTGTCCCCTCTGCACTGCCCACCAGCTCAGTGACACCACTGTTACAGAAAAACTGAAAAACAAGAAAATTAGTAGAATCCACACATAATTAGTCCCAAAGAAAAAGAGGTTCATTTCCATGAATTTTTCTCCCCAGAAGAAAAACCAATGAATTACAATAGGAAAGCAAAAGTCTTTTTCATGCCTCCAATTCAACAAAACTGAGCACAACAAAAAATTAATCTTAAAATAAAACTAATGACAATGTCTCTATTCACAAGCTTATAATTAAGCTTATTCTTAAGTGCTTCATCAAATCAGTTCCTTGATGAATATGCAATTAAAATTTCAGGAAAAATGTGTACCATCATAACAACTCTTGTAGTTAGAAAAATATAAATATTAAGGTGAAGATTCTCTCATATTAAAGAGATAGCTCTCAGACTTTTCTAGTTTAAGGTATTAAAAGAAAAAAGCTTTGCTTTCTGCCAAATCTGTTCCAGTAGTTTAATATTTCAACTTTCCCTGATGTGTTTGCACTGCCGATAGCTTAAGGTCTTTTAGCAGACATAAGTATTAAGCAATTAGCAATGCTTGTCTTGTTCTTTTCACACAAAAAGGTGAGTACAGGTTAAAAGGGTGAAAGCATGCACAAAATTAGAGAGAGAACACAGATGTTCAATACGTAAAAATCTATCAAGCCAACACACATCGCATATTGTACCTGATCAGAACCTCCAAAAAGTAAGAGGCCTTACTACTGTATTTCTTATTTCTAACACTTCTAGTTTCATCATCTTGAGGGTTCCTTCTCTAATATATGATAAATAACAGCATCTATAACAAAGTCTTTTCAGCATCTGTGCAGATTTCAATCCATTCTGCTCCTGCAAAACGGCTGTTCCTAAAGATAAAATCCAAATCAGTTTATCTGAACTGCTTCAGCTGTGAGACCAATTCAGTTCATGTCACCTGCAGACTTCTGTCCTGCAGCTTTTCCAGATACATGAACACAGCTGTACAAGGAAGTTAAAAGATATTTCAGCTAAGCAATGTTTAGTGGCTCCACAGAATTTAGGACTTCTAATTTGCCACATTCTGCTTCACCTGCTTTGTGTTTCAGTAAATAGGATGCTTTGGATCATCATGGTCTGCCTGCAAAACCTTTGCATTTGGAAAGTCAGAATTTTATAAACAACTTCAAGGTACTAACCACCCCCAAGTCCTCTGATTATTTATGGTGGTTTAAAAAAAAATAAATATATTCCCCCTCTCCTCTGAAAACATTTTTCTTGCTATTCCACAAGGAAAAAAAAAAATCTCACACAAACAATAACAAAGTGGCTGTGCATAAAAGAACTGGATGGCTATATCCAACGTGCTGCAAAAACAGAATATAAATGAACAAAGATAGAAGCATTATCTTCCTCCAATTTTGTACTATTATAGTCATTTTAAGTGCTGCCTGTTACAAGAGTAAGCTTGAAACTTCGAGGAAGATGCATACTAATTGTTATTCAATTCTGTATATTGGATTCGTAATTTTTCTTCATTTTTAAGTGAGGTTGAACTTTTATAATTACACTTTATTAGCAAGATGTTTTAACTTCTCTAAGCACTACTAGTGTTCCGTTGTTTAGGCACAGCCCTACACAAGCCCATGGAAACTTGCAGTGAAAAGCAAAATGAGACTGCTTTTCAAATACAGTTATTTTTCACTATTCCTTAAAAGTAAACTACAACACACAACTTACTTGTAGTAGACTGTAGTGTCCTGCCTTTGTATTGGGGTAAAAATCATGATTAAAAGACAACAGCAGTCAGTGCATTGGAGACCAAGAGCACAACAGGAGAATAAAGAACACACATGATACTGTATGTCTCATAAATCTGTAGTATTTGTCATAATTTGAAACTGTTTTCTCCATCTTAAGGGAAGAGTAGCATAGGTTAAGCTGCAAAACCTGTAAATTTGTGAACATCTCAATTAATTCTTAATGATTTTAAGTGTGGCTTTTTCAGTTTTACAAACCTTGTCTGTGAACTATATGTGGTCTGTATATTAACACAATACAAAAAAATAAGACACAGAGCAGCAATGTTAGTCAAAATATCTTATAGACTCAAAAGAAAATGAAACCGAATGCTTTCATCACTAACAACAAGAAACCCCATGTAAACATCAATGTCACTCATCTAAAACATTCACACAGAAACACAGTGCTCTTACTCTGACTTAAATAAGAGAAGACAGACAAACCTCATATGAAAGCTGGAATGTATCATAGCTGGCCAGAAAGCAGTGTTCCAGAAATTACGAAGTTGGGTGGGGGTATTTTTAAAGAAATTATATTATTCTAATAAGTTATATTATTAAATATATATAATTAAATATGTATACTTAAAATAATGTTTGTGATGAAAAATTTGTAGTAATTATACTGATAGTCAGGTTATCCATAAATGCCCATCACTCCCAAAGGGAGTTTCACAGTGAAATTTATGGAATTTTCAACAACATGGATATATTTTTCAAGTTTGGGGGGGGAGGGGGGGGGAAGGGGAAGAAAAGAAGAAGAAAAAAGAGAAAGTATCAACTCTGTTTTAGCCTCATTTCCAAAAGATCTGATAAAAGTTTATTTGAAGGTAAGTTATCTACTATACTTGTCATGCAAATTACACTGTCTGCTTTTTTATAATTCTTTTGGTCACCCATAAGAAAAGTCAGCTAAACAGCAGAGTAACTGGTGAAAGAGCAATCCTTCCAGGAGGACAGTAGTATAATCACTAACATGCTCTAAGCAATCCTGCTTCAGCAGGGGAGTTGGACTAGATGATCTCTACGGTCCCTTCCAACTCTAATAATTCAGTGA
>JAOQGH010000093.1:0-23995 GCA_025769975.1 Gallinago jamesoni
CCCCCCCCCCCCCCCCCCCCCCCCCCCCCCCCCCCCCCCCCCCCCCCCCCCCCCCCCCCCCCCCCCCCCCCCGGGGCCGGGGAGGGTCCGGCTGAGGAAGGGGAAGGAGGTCCGTCTCTCCGCTCAGGAACAATCTGCCTGCACAGCCCCCGCTTTCACCTGGGGATGGGGGGCAGAGGGGGGGCCCCGCGCATAGCTGGAAAGAGAAGAAAACCAGTTTGAGACCAGAACTGGAGGGGGGATGGCTGGAATGGGGGGGGGAGGGGGTGTCCCCCACCCTGGGTTCAGAGCACAGTGCTCCGCAGAGCGGGATGCAGCACGGCTGCTTTCCCTCCTCCAACCCCCGCCCCCCCTTGCTGTGTGTCGTTCCCCCCCCCCCCCCCTCCCCGCAGAGATCCAGAGCTTGGGATTTGCGCCCGGCTCCAGCCGCCGCAGCAGCACGGAAAGCTCAGGGCTTTTTCAAATCCACATTAAACATTCATCGCTCTAAAAATAAACGAGCATTCCCTTCTCCCTGGAGTCTCCTGCCGGATCCGCAGGGCTGACGTGCAGCAAGGGCACCGTGCACCGCCCCACCTGCCACTGCCACCGCTCCCGTCCCCGTCCCGGGACACATGGGGGGGTCTTTACACCCCACCCCCCTCCCCAACTCCTGCCCAACTTCACGGGGGGGGGGCTGTTGGGGTCCCTTTGTAGCTGCTCCAGCACCAAAGGCGCTGGGTGCAGGCAGGAACAAGCCCTGGGGCGTTTCTCTGAGCAGGAAACAAGGGGGCAGGTGTGTGTGTAGGGGGGGGGAAAAACAGCACAGCCCAAATCCTGGGGGCCCCCCCAAGCGGAGCAGGCTGCCTTCAGGGCTCAGCACCCCCAGGGAGGCTGCGCAGGCCCTGGGGCAAAGCTGCTGCGGAGGAGGAGGTGGATCAGGAGCCCGGGGCGGCTCACACCAGCCCCTGCATGAGCCACCCTGAGCCAGGACAAAGAGGACAGCAGGTGGCCGTGTGCTGTCACCTCCTGCCACCCTCGAGAGCTAGGGGACAGCAGGACACCTCCTCCTACCCCCCCTTACCTCTGTTTGTTTTGCTGGGGTAGATTCTCTGGAAGTATTTATATTCTTCTGGGGCTGGGAAGTCTTCGACGGGATGAAAGGAGTATTTGGATTCAAAGTCATCTGCAGAGAAGGGGGGAACAGGCAGGTCAGGGAGGTGGCTCTGGAGAAGCGCCCCTAAAGCTGAGGGGCTCCAGCTCCCCACCTTTTCTCCCCCCAGAAGAGCAGCAGACCCACATCTGGGACCCCACTCACCCAGGAATGCTCTGACAGTGGAGATGGAGTCCCGGTGCCCGTTCCGCACCGGGGGAGGTGGCGGTGGTGGCCCGGCCGGCGTCCTCGTGGGCGGCGGCGGCGGCTTCCCTCGGCTGGGGGGCTCGGTGGAGCCGTGCAGTCTGTAGGGGGGCGGAGGTGGGGGGGCATCACGCCCCCCGTTTCGCAGCATCGGCGGAGGGGGCGGTGGGGCTGCAAAGGAGAGCTGGGTCAGCCCCGGCACGGCCCACCGCCGCCTGCCAAGGCACGGCATCCCCAGGGAAAACCCTCCCTCCGGCAGCAGGGCCAAGGACATCCTCCGAGGTAGCTTTTCCAGGCCGGCTGCTGAGCCAGACCACACCAGCAGCCAGCATGGCCGGCCCAGGGATGCTCCTACGCACACCCAGCGGAGATTTCCTGCTCATTCCCGACATCTGCATTCCTCCTCCTCAGCTGCAGTGGAGGGGACCAGCTCCCCCCCTCCCCCCAGCTCACCGCCCACCCCCAGCGGGGCTGCTCCATCCCTCACACACTCCCACCCTGTTCACAATCGCACCCAGTTCACCCTCTGCACAAGGGGGGACCCGAGGAGCAGCTACGAGCCCCCACAAGCAAGGGTTTGGGAGCAGCAGCTCCGCACGGAGGCAAGATGCTGCCTGCTGACCGCAGCGGTGTCGGGACCCACAGCCCCTCCGACCCACCTCTCGCTCCTGCCCAGCCTCCCACGGATGCACAGCAGCAGTTCATGCTCCTCATTAGGCTAATTACGCACAGACTAAGAGAGCAGATCCCCAGCCGTAACCGAAAGGAGGGATTTCTGGCAGGGCCGGAAGGACAGAGCGGCTTGGCAGGGGACCAGGAGGGAGCTGCGGTCTGGACGCAGAGCCCAGGAGTGCACCGGGGTGGGGGTGGGGGCACTGGGGCAAAGCCATCGCCGCTCCCGGCAACCGGGACACACGCGCACCCGGCTCCATGTCCACAGGGGCAATGACAAGCGGATTTCACCAAGCCACACCTTCAAACGGTGCCCAACACCAAAATCCTGCACCAGCGGGCACGGCCTTCATCACCAGCCGTGCTCTGACCCACCCAACGCCAAATCCAGCCCAGAGACGGGCAGGACAATTCCCGAGCGAGGGTCTGGCTGCACCACCATGGGAAAGGCTTCTCCCTGCTCTGCGCCAGCTTTTTGTCACCGCCCTGGTGACATTTAGGAAGCTCAGAGGAGCAGCCACAGCATACACAGCTCTGGCTCCACTATGTTGTCACCTCCCACCCCAGGACACACCATCCTCAGGGACAGGAGCTGCCCAGCCACAACCCACGGCCAACAACAGGAGTGAAAGGAGCTGGATAAACAGACGACAGGACCAGGGACGTGTATTAAAGATGGCAGTGAAGTTACTGCCCCTGGCTCAGCCCCTGCACCCGCTTCCACCTCGTTGTGCCCCGGTGCCAACTCTTCCCCTGGCATCTCCTGCCGGACACCAAACCCCCCATGGATGCCACAGCCTGACCCACCGCGGCGCGAAGGAGCCAGGCCCGGCAGAGCACTTACCTGCTCCTCGGCTGGGGGGGTCTCTGGCCGGCGGAGGGGGGCGACTGCTCTGGAGAGAGGGGGAGGCTGAAGCGGGAGGTGGGGGCGCAAGACCCCGCAAGGGGCCCGGCGTCTTCCTGTGCAAGGAGTTGTGTCTCTGCGGCAGCTCCGGGGCGGACTCGTTGATGGGGCTGGAAGGGCCGTTGGGGACACCGGGGGGTTGCCGATAAGGGGGTGGCGGGGGGGCGAGAGACTGGCCCTGAGCCCCTGACCCCGTTCGGATACTGACTGGGGAAGGAGGGGGCTTGATGGGTGGTGGGGCTGGGGGTCCGTCCCTGCTCACGGGCAGTCGCTGTCCCGGGGTGGGTGGCAGGGGCTTCTCCCGGTTGTAAGAAGAGACCTTGGCACCGTGTGCCGGCGGGGGGGCGGGCGGCGCGGTGGCACGGCGTCCCGGCGGAGGGGGCGGCGGGGCGGACGAACTGTGCTTCATGCCGGTGCTGCCAGCGGTGTTGGGCCGGGAGAGGTCCGGCAGGGAGGGCCTCTGGGTGCGCGGCAGCTCCGGGGGAGAACCCCGGTTGTTGTCAGCATCATCTTGAGGTCGGCTGTTGTTGGCTGGCACCGGGGGCCTGGGGGCGGCTGCTCTGGCACCGGGGACTTGCAGGGTCTGCTTAGCGGAGGTGTCTGCGGAGAAGGAAAGCGAGAGCGACCGGTCAGGCACCGCACGGGCTGGGAATCAGCGAGAAGGACACGCGGTGTTTCGTCCCCGGAGCCTGCGCGGAGCACGGGGCAGGCTGCCCGCTCGGCCGAGCCGGGCCAGACCGCGGGGAAGGCTGTCTGGCACAGGCAGGGAGCTGGCAGCGTGCTCAGCCACACACGGCTCCGCTCTCGCCACTGCTATTGGCTCTCCGGCTGGCTGGAAGGCAGGTTGCCACAGAAAACAGCAGAGAGAAACGTTCAGCAGCACACGCGACTCTAGGGCCCCTCCAAGGAGGTTTGTGTCATTGGACACTGCAGCACGGAGAGAGCGCGGTGTGCCTGCGGGGTGTTGGTTTGGGGTCCCTGCCTCTAACCAGCTGAAATCCCCAGGGAAACACGGCGAGATCCTCAACCCCCTCCCGCTCAGGGAGCTCCGCAGGGAACCCCCAGGCCAACGGCAGTCAGAGGGCCATTACCTGAGCTGTCCTTGGCTCCCACGGGTCTGAGCTTGGGCACACCGCCTTGGAAGAGGCCGCCCTTGGGCTGGATGGCAGCTGAGCTGGAGCCATAGCTGCCGCCACCACCCTTGGGTTCTGAAATGAAAGAGGCAGAGAGGTTAAGCCTGGTATTACCAGCTCCTCCAACGAGGAGCCACTGGGAACCAGACAGGGGATAGCCCAGAAGCCATCCTGAAGGGCCCAGCCACGGTGCTGAGTGCCTCCCGGGGGGGGGTTACTCACTCTCTAGGATTGGTGCGCTCCGGTCATTGATTTGTGTCACTTTCTTTAGCTTGGTCCCTTTGCAGATGTCCTGCAGGAGAGCCCCACGGCCCCGCTGCTCCTCTCGGCTCAGTTTTGGGGGCTCTGTGTTCGCCTGGAGACAAGCAACAGCTCAGCGGGAGCTCGCCTGGAGACACCCCGGTCCACAGAGCAGGCACAGCCAGATACCACCTCCCCGCTTCACCCCCTTTCCCTGCCAGGGAACAGCCTTCTCCAGGGGCTCTCTGCAGAAGGAGCGATGGGGCCGCCCCAGGAGGGTCTGCTGCTGCCCTACAGGAGAAGCTGAGACCCCTGTCCCACCAAGGCCCGGCTCAGTTACAGTTACGTGTGAGACCCCCTGCTCTCCCCCTCAAGCCATCATGGAGCAGAAGATGCTAATGCAAAGAAAATCCACAAAAATCCATGGGCAGCCCCTTCCATAGACAGTCTGCTCCAAGGGAAACTGAGGCACAGCCCAGGGATCACCCAAAGCTCTCACAGGCTGGACTCGAAGAGGTCCAGAGACAACACAGGAGCCCCTGGCAAGTAGCACCATGTGGACACAGGCCAGTTTCCCACCCTAAAGCAGCCAGGGCAGCAAGAAGCCCCCCCTACCTGACTGAAGGTGGGAGGCAGCGGGGGGCCAGGCGGCGGTGGCGGGGGAGGAGGAGGGATCGGCATCCTGGCCTGGCTCCCGGCGGCTCCGGCTGCTCAGCACTGGGGACAAGCCTGGTCACTCATGCCTGTGGGAAGGGAGGAAGCAGTCAGGGACTAGAGGGGAAAGCCGGTGAGCCCTGGGGCTTGCGGGCTACTGTCCTGTGCCTGGAGCTCCTCAAGCAGGGCAAAAGCTGGGGCTGCCCTTTCCCTGCTGGCTCAAAAGGGCTGCCAGGTTCTCCCAACGCCCTGGAGCAGCAGGTCCCCCACCAGCACGACCCACCCACCCCAAATCACCAGGGCCCCCATGCCAGGACAGAGTCTGTAGCTGAAACCCAGGATGTTCTTCAGGCAACTGCTTCGCTCAGCAGAGAAAACCTGGCTGAGCTAATCCTGCGCCATCAATCCAGCTCCTTCATCTGCAGCCCGAGGCTGCTCACGTGGAAGTGCGACAGGAGCCTCCAGTCCGTCAGCAGCCACCGCAGCCAGCCCTGGCACGCGTCCCCCCCCAGGTCCCCGCAGCCAGGGACGCCCTGAGATCTGCCAGACGGATCACGGAGCCGAAGGCAGACGAAGCCCTGACAGATACAGCAGATTTTCCAAACCAGTCGACTCTCGCGTTGATAACCTCCCAACACTCCGGGGGCTGGCTGTGCCCCGCTCCGTTTCCACAGCTCCCCTTGAAGCTGTCCAAGCCGGCAGCAAAACAAGCCTTCTCCAAATCAACGATGACATTATAATCCATCTCATCACACGCCCAAAACCAATCCGTCCCGCAACAAGGCTTACCCGGAACGGCTCCCAGCCCGCACAGCGCTTCGCCAGTGAGGCTCCGCAGAGCCCGGCACGTCCCGGCGGCACCGGAGACTGAGCACGGAGGAAGCAGGGACAGGAAGACAAACCTGAATCACCGGGCGATCACAGGACGGGCCCCTGGCAAGCTCGTGCCTCTGAGAGCAGTGCAGGTAAGGCTGTCCCGGCAGCACCGGCTCAGGGAATAGGAATGTGATGACTGGAGGCCTCGCTCGCCACCCCAGGAGTTTCGAGTGCTCGGGGCAGACCGAGAGGCAGGGGATAAATGTCCCTTTCCCCCAGGAAAACCTGTTCCTTAACCACTGAAGGGGACCACAAACGCCAACGCCAGGTAAGAACAGGGTAGTTTCACACCTGAAGCTTCCGACTTTTGATCCCTGACCCCCAGGGCAAGCGACCAGAGAGGTCACAGACACATCCATCACGACAGTGAAAGTTTCTTTACGACCTAGGCACTGAAATCCAGGTGTCCACAACCTTTGAAATGGTTTGTACCAGGTACTATCCTGATATAAACCTATAGTGGTTTGTATCCACATCCCTTCTGAGACTCCCCTTCGACAAGGTAAACTACGATTTCCCAGCCACGGTACACAGGAGGCCGGAATAATCCCAGGCCCGTCCTCATGTGTCAGAGATTCCCACTCCCTGTCAGAGGTCTGAGAACAGGAAAAACGGAGCAGCAGCATCGCTGAGGTGCCAGCGGCTCCCCTGCCCTCCAGCAAACCTCTGCCGTTCAGGAAAATAGGGAAATAAACTGCCTTTTAATTAAAAGCAGCTCTTCTACCGAGTGAGAAGTGAAGACATTTCCCTCTCTGTCTTCTGGCATTTTCCAAGTCGCTTGAGATCCCAAGTTCTCTGGTGGCACCGTCCTCTCCTTGGCGGAGCCGGGAATGGCAAGAGCTGGAAGCCACCGTGACTCAGTGGCTCCTCACCCTCCTCCCCGAGGAAGCCACCTCACTCCTGCCTCTCGGAAACACACCTTCCCCTGACACGTGCGCTGCTACTTTGCTCTGGACAGAACTCGAGGCACAGAAGAGCCAGCATCTGGAGATTTCTTCTTCAATCCCACTACGCCGGGACGCTCCGCAGACGGGAACGAAGCCGGCAAAGCCATCCAGCCCGTACCTTTCCCACTGAAGTAAGATCAGAGACGGCTCATAATGTGCTCGTCTGGGACCTGCCGGCGCTGCCAGGACATGTTGCAACAGGAGCGCTTTCCCCCCGTGCTCCTTCCCTCCCCGCAGCGGGATCACAGGGCTGAGACGGCGCAGGCTGCTGTCAGGGCAAGTGTGACATCGGGGGGACGGTGTGACAGCATCACGGCAAGACCGGCAGGATGGGACAGGCAGGAGAGCGCCGGCCTTGTTTGAACACCAGCAGCTGGAGGTAATTAGCAGAAATACAGCTGAGAAACGTGCCAGGTAATGAGACTCCTGACTCGGTCTCATGTGTCACAGGCCTGAGCCAGCACAGGAGTGGTGCCAGCGCTGTGGGCCGTCACCTCCGCTCCCGGCTCATGGGAACAGAAACACCCACGTCACCTCCCTGTGATGCTCCTGCTCTAGCTGGTTACTCACGGGGTGACATTTCCCACCCAGCTCTACACCTCGATGGCACTTGGGGTCACAGGAGCCCCTTTGGATACTTTGGATACTCTCATAACATCCTCGCCACATGCAGACGGATGGACGGGTTTGTTGGCTGTCAGAAAAGAAGTCAGTGCCACCTCTGGAAGGGAATCACACTGCATGGGTCACCCCCTTTGCCCTCCTGTCCCCCACGTAAGCCCTGCATCAGGCGGAGGGACAATCCCAAAGCAACATCACCTCCCGTAAACACAGCCGGGGAGGAAAGGGGTATTTTTTACAAAGAAACCCATGAGTCATTATCTTCCCATATCTAACATGCCCTTAAAACCAGTGCTGCACCGAAACCTGCATTCAGATAAAGGCTCTGACCTAGAAGAGCGAGAGAGGAGGGGAGAGAAGAGTTTAAGGTAAAGCAGCTTGAGGATAAACTGGAGCTGAATTCCCAAGAAACAGGTCATTTCGTTTCAGCACACGGCCCCGTTCAGGTTGTGGATTAACAGCAAAGGTCACATTGAAAAACCAAAATCGAGAGGCACCGAACTCGGCACATGGGGGCTGCTGATGATTGCATCCCACGGGAAGAGCCGAGACCTCTGGGTGGGAACGCTGCAGGGATCTGTGTCTGTCTTTAAAATAAAGCCTAGATCTTTAATGTTCGTGAAAACAGATGCAGCTGATAAAGATTAAGGAGACACAAGCTAAATCCTCCAAGTAAAAAAAAAAAAATAGAAAGGGGGGGTTTCTCACAGCACTGCTTACCACCCCTTAATGTCTGGGGTATGCCTTACGGAAACCGTGCCCTTTGAAACAACGCCGCTCCGACAGCCGACTTCTCCGCCTTTCTGCTCCTTTGTTCTTCCTTACCAGGGATCCTTTCACCAAGCCAGATCTGAGCCTTTGAGAGCCCCATATGCCGTGGCGGCAGCTCACTGCACTGGCAGGGAAAGTGGTTTCAAAGACCTGAATCGGGGCAGCGAGAAAGAGAGAGAGAGAGAGAGAGAGAGACACCCGCCAGATCAAAGCGCGGAGGAGAGCTCGGCTTCGGCTAAGCCAGGAGGGGCAGGTCTGCACCTTAGCTTGCCTTTTAAAATAAAAAAAAAAAAAACCAAACCACCAAACCAAACAGAAAACTGAGAAAGCTGTGAGAAAACCAGGAGGAAGACAACGTGTGAAAAGCTATCGCTTGGGAGGAGAGAGAGTTCACTGAAATCAAGGTGACCCTGCTGAAAGCCGCTTCCAGAGCAGCCGCTCAGCAGCCGCGCGGGACCCCACATCACCGCGGGACCCCTCGCCCCTTGGTGCCCCATGGCAACACCGACTTTGGGGCAGCCGTTTCAAATCAGGCCTCCCCGGCCAACCCTGGTTTCAAAACACTATTAAAAACTAACAGGAACATTATACTCAGTCATCCCTCTGTCCCGTAAAACAGCTGGATTAGCCAGATCTGGCCTGGACGGGACAATACGCCACATTTTTTCGGGCATTTCTCAAGTCCCCGTTTGCCATGAAGGGAAATGAAATGCCTCCCCCAGCCCTGGATTCTGCTCGTCCCTCGGGGTGGGGGGGGTTTAGCTTTTTTAGCGGGACAGGCAGCAGTGACCTTCAGATGCTGTGAGCGCGTTTCCTGGCTTTTCAGGGGGATTTGGGTGCCGTGGTGGATTTGTATTTCACAGCTCCCCTCGCTGCCGCAGCGAGCCTGCATTTGCAAACCCGAGATGAAGCGCTTCATCCTCAGGGAGGCAGCGGCTTTGAACTGCAGATCAAGAGGAATTTCCAGCCCTCTGATGTCGGCTGCAGAATGCGGCTGCACCGGTTTGGGGACGACTTCCAAGGCTGGACCTCTCAAACACCCTCCCCTCCCGCCCCCGCCTCGCAGGGCACCTTTATCTTCCACCTCTTCCCATCCCAGACCTGGATTCCTCGTTACCCCGAGCGCAGCCCTTCCAAATTCAGACCCCGTTGTCCTCCAAAGCCTGACATTTCTGCCCATTCCTGAGGAGCGGGGGCTTCGGCAGCACCAGAGATGCGACATAAATAATTTATCCTGAAAGACAGCCATTGCAGGATTTAAGGTCATTCAGGCTTTTAAAATCGTATCAGCATGCTTTAAGAGAGCGAGCTGCCATCTCGATTTGGAGCGGCTCAAAGAGCCGGTGCATCTCTGCGTGCAGACAGACAGACACACTCCAGCCCCGCGGGACTCAGACGTTCGCTCTGAATTATTAACAACCCACGGTCACTGACAACGCATTTTTAACAAAACCCCCGAACACAAAAGTTTCTAACGCCTCGGGGCCGAATTCCGCAGCCCTCGGTGGAGCCCTGGCTTCCCCATCCCCGACCACGGGACCCCGGAGTCGGGCTGTCCTTTAGCAGCTTTCCACCGGATCGCTTGGCAGAGGAAACCTTTAATCAGGAGCGAGGAATCGCGTCCTGACATTAGGCTGTAGCAAAGGGAAGAGCAGGAAAAGCCCATCCCAGGGGGCCCCGCAAACTTCTCTGCCTCTCCCCGTCCCCTGTGCCAGGCGAGAGGGGAAAGGAAGCCGGGCAGGGAGAGGTGGCACACGAGGGGACCGGGCAGGAACCGCTCCGAGCCACCGCTCTCTCCGACGGACATCTCTGATTGTTCCAGCGGGAGGAAGCGGCGGGAGACGCAGGGACTTCCCGGCTGCTTCACTGGTGACCCAGGGCTGGGAATAACGCGCCGCACGGCCCGAGCCTCGCGGAGAACAATACGCTGCTGACTGGAAAGTGGCTCCTGAGACCGGTGGTGTCCGCATTCAGATAAAAATGCCTTTTTATCAACTGCCAACGATGCACCGTCCCCTTCACCACAGGCTCCAATGCTGTCTGAGAATTTAAAGCAAACGAAGCCTGCACACTGCAGCCAACAGACACGGAGCTCCTTGAGGAACAAGGGGAGCGAGGAAAATATTGGCAGCCTCAGGCTGCTCTGAGTAGGACGGGGAGCAGAGAATGGCTCCGGTACCTCCCAGAGCCTCTTAAGGCCCCTCAGCAGCACCGGGGCCCACTCACACAGGGCTCATTTAGAGGCAAGCGCTAACGAGCCGCCTCTAAGACTGCACAGTGAAGCCTAGGGCAACGTCTGCCTGTGGTTTCAGCCAGGCTGCGGCTGCCGTGCCACCAGCGAAGAGCGAGGAACAGGGAACGAACCCGCGGCTCTTCCGACCGTCATGCAAACCCGACAGCGTGCAGAGTTATCTGTGAAACAGCACCAGGCGCTCGGTGGCGCAGAGCTTACGGCACGGGAGCAGGCAACCAGTCTCCAGCTCCAGCCTGCCACCCTCAGTTGACGCCGTCGGCTGCTGCAGCGTCTGCCACCGCGGGTCCAAGGCAGGGACAGCAAAATGCCCAGGTGAAGCTTTCTGCCAAAAAAAGCACATTAATTGGAGACAACCCCCTGCTGAAGGCCACGCTTCCAACCCAAAGCCCTGTGCCAGGCTTTTCTCCCAGTCTTCCCCCCTTCCCCCCCCGCATCTGAGCGGTTGGCAATGGGGTGACCCCCTCTCTGGGCAGGAGCGATGCCAGGCCAGCGCCGAAGGTCTGGGGTTTGTGGGTGTGAGCAGTGGCCCTGCCACAGTGCGAGGGCCCAACGGGCAGTGTCCCCACAAGAGGTCACAGCACCATGGGATCTAATGGGCTGTGCTGGTGTTTTAGGAGAAAAAACAGTTTTTTGCCCAATTAATGCCAGATAATGCAGTTACAAGCGCAAAAAAAAAATCCTGGTGAAACCCCATGAGCTACACACACACAGACACACACACACACTGCCTGGAGGGTGCTGCTCCCCAGCCTGGATGGAGAATAATTGTGTCTTTAAAATACCACAGATCAGCTCCAGCTTAACCCCCGGTACCAGCCTCTGCCTGGGTTTGAGCAGGGTGTTAAATACATCTGAGACCCCACTGTGCCCCCCCAGCTCTGCCTACAGCCCTTGGGCCCCTTCGCTCACAGGGCAGCACCCAGGCCTGGGCTGGCTCCCTCCCAGCCTGGCCAGGAGCCTCCAGGACAGACACCCCCGGGGTCTCCCCCACCTCCTGCCAGGACAGACACCCTTGGGGTCTCTCCCACCTCCTGCCAGGACAGACACCCCTGGGGTCTCTCCCACCTCCTGCCAGGACAGACATCCCCGGGGTCTCTCCTACCTCCTGCCAGGCATCCATGACACTCCCTGCCTCTTCCTGCATTGACAGGGCTTTCAGGAGGGTTTCAGGGAGTCTAAGGACAGAGTCCCCCAACTCTGCTCCCTTTTTCCACCCCTCTCCCGCAGGCCAGAGGCAGGGGGGGGCTCTGCCTGCCCACCAGCCTCCCATGCAGGCTCTTTTGCAAGAGCTGCTCCGAGCCCGGCGGCGGGAAACAGCCCTGATGGAGACGAGCATGAGGTCTCCTGCTGTTCCACCAAACCCAGCCAAGTATTCTCAGGGTTTTCCTAGGCAAAGGCCAAGCAGAGAGGCGCTGATTCGCAATCCAGAACACACATGGCAAGTAACTGAGGCAGAGTGCAAGCCACGGGAGGTGCCCGCTGGAAGGGTACAGTCCCTGCCACAGAATAAAGTCACCCTGAACCAGCCCAAAGCCACAACAGCCTCACAGAAAGGAAACCGCCGCTCGGGAAACCATCGCTGACTGCTTCTAAAAAATTTAATTGGCTAAAGAAACGCATCTTTCCTCTAACCAGGTTGGCACTCAGAGTCATTAGGAGAAAACTGACAGCCTACCATAGAACACCCAGCACTTACGTGTTATTCTGGGACACACGTATACACTTGATGTTTGTGCAAGACCCTAAAGCTACAGAAATGTTATGAAAAGGGCTGATCGAGGGCGCAGGGCAGACAGGACGGCGCACGGGGAGCGGAGCCCTGGCCAGGGCAGGAGGCCGAAGGTGGCGAGGGCCCGGTGGCAGCCGCAGCCGCGGGAGGTGTGAGAGCCCGAAGGAAGCGCCCGTGTCAATGCCAAGGGGAAAGCGAGCCAAGCCCCGTCAGGGCGAGTGCTCGGCGCAGTCGGATCCACACTCGGCTGCTTTTCAGGTCGGGAGGTGCCAAGAACACGCTGCAAATTCACAGCCGGCGCAGAGGGAGAGGAGGGTTTGCTTTGAGACGTGATGTAGTAACGGGGTGTGACGGACGGAGAGACTCGGCCGTGGGATCAGTCAGTCCCCGCAGATGCAACCCTGTCACTGCCGGGCAAAGCCACAAGTGCCACTGGGCCGCCAACCCAGCCTCTGCCCAGCCCAGGGAGGGTTTAAGCCCCGCACTGGAAGGGAGAAAAACCACTGGCCGTGCAGGGAAGGTGCTCGACTGCGTGACCGCTTTGGTGAAAGCGGAGATGGGCACAAGCGTGTGTCACTGCAGGAGCCCCAGGGCAGTGGGTTGGACCTGACAAGGACTCAAGCGTGGCAGCACCAAATCCCAGCACACAGCGTCCCGGCACGACGCCCACGTCCACCTCCCCACGGCCCAGACTGCCCGGCAGCCACACTGTGGGCCAGCCCTGCCCTGCGGCGTTTCCAACTCACCTCACCTGCTCCCGCTGGAAAAGGGGAGAGCGCAGCTCCCTGAAAAACCTCCGCACCCGCCCGGCAGCTTCTCCCCTCTCCCCCCTCCAAGATTCCCCCCTGAGCTGCCATGGCCTCGGGGCTGCTGGAGGCAGAGTCTGTGCCCCAGGCGCCAAGGTGGCTGCCACAGCTCCGGCTGGAGCAGCCAGTCCTGCTGAGCAGCAGGAATTTCTAGGGTTATGGTATTGCGTGTGGGAGACACCAGAGGAAGGAAGGGGAACAAGCCAAAGGGAAGCAAAGAAGCACCCAAGCCCCAGCACCAAGGCATGGAACTCCACGGAGAGAGATTCCCCCCCCCAGCAGGTTTCACCTCCCAGTACCACAGCCCCCCCCCCCTCCCACCAAGGCTGGTGATGAAGAAGCTGGCTCTGGAAAAGACCATTTAATTATTGAACTGAGCTGGGGACATCAGAGTGAGGAGCAAGCCCTGGGAGCTGCGCTCGTGCCAGGGCGGCCCTGGCAAAGCCGGCGGGAGAAACCCAACACGCTCGGCCCCTCGTTAGGAGGGCACCTTCCCCCCCTCCCCACCCACCTTCGCTTCCCAGCACAAAGCTACTTCTTTGGCAGAGCAAATCTGCCTTCCTTCCAAGCAGCCAGATGTAAGTAAGTAGGTCAGACAAGGACCAGAGCGCCTCCACAACAGCACTTTAAAGCAAAGCAAAGCGGGAAGCGAGCCCTGACCTGGAACGTGCCCCGTCACCTTGGCGCTGGAGGAGACGGGGAGGGGGGGGACACGCACCGATGTGCCTCACCTCGGAGGAAACACACTCAGAACCAGCAGAAAACCCAAGAGTGACAGAGGACGGCGTGGCAGGGTCTAACACCCTGCAGCCACAGCTGCCGAAAGCTTTGCAGCCTCCCACGGAGCCACAGACCTGCCTTTAGTGGCAAAAAACTAACCCAAACAGACCCAATTCAGCAGGGAGGGAGGCTGAGGGGCGGGCAGCGGTGGTAAAGGTGGCACCAGGCACCACACACGCTCCAGATGGCACCGGCTTGGCACGGCAGGGCCAACAGTTGCCGTTTGTCGGCGTCGGGACGGAGCCAAGCCCTCCCTCGCCCCCCGCTACGGCACAAAGAGGGGTCTGTGCTGCCAGCCATGGGAAAAAACAGGCTCTGCCTTCGCATTCCAGCAACAAGGGGCGGCTGCGAGCAGGAGAGCGGCCCCCCCCTCCGGCGAGGTGCAAAGAGGAGACATCTCCCCGGGGGTGCCGAGACACCTTGGATAAGGCAAGGCGGAGAGGAAGGCAGGCAGGCAGCTGTGAAAAGCAGAGGAGGCGCTGGGCAGGTAGCTCTGCCCCCGGGAGAGCTCGTCCGGACAGATTCACACCTTGGCTGCAAACTCTGGCCACGGAGACGGGAGTGGGGACAGATCAGATGCTCCCTGGCAGCCCTCAGCGGGGCAGCCACACTCTACACTAGAGATGGGCCCAGGCCAGAGAGACCCGGGGGCCCCCCCCCTCTGCAGCCAAGTCTGCCAAAGGTAAAACGAGGCTGATTTGGGTCGGCGGCACCTCTCCAAGGGCTCCTGCTCATCCCAGCGCCAGGCTGCGGTTCAGCAAAATGACTTTTATGCAAAACCTCTGCCTCCACCTGGCCCGAGGATGCTGCTACACCGGCTCCTCGCCTTCCCACTGGCCAAGGGGATGGGCAGCAGCCCCCAGCTCACATTCCACCCAGATGGAGGGGTGGGAACAGCCAGAGCAGGGAAATCACGAGGTGTTCAGCTCCCCACGTCCGCCCGTCAGCTGAGGGTCAGGAGGCAGCCGGCTTCTCCTCCCTCCACTTCCCATCCCATGGGCCCCCAAAACACTGCCCAAGTTCAAGCAGATGGGGGGAGCAGTCTGGGCCCCCACCCCGCTCACTGCCAGGGGGTAGCTGGAGCAGAGCTGTGGTTAACAGTGTCAGGGACCCGATTTAAACCCAAAAAACTCTGAGCAGTGCTTGGAGAATAAGGTGTTTCAGAGCATGCTGGGGGTCTGGCCCGCATTGCCCTGAAACTGACACCCCCTCCCCAAGCCATTGCCTCCCCCAGCTCTGGGCTCATCATGGCTTCTCTGTGCCAGGGCAAATACCAGAACAAGCAACACCTTGACGGGAGCAGAGCCCTGAGGAGGGACAGCTCAGTGGCCAGGCATCGGCCCACCGGCACCACTGGGCTCGTCCCCGTGTGGCAAACATACCCCACAGCCTGACCCCATCCACGTCCCTCCCATGTCACAGCTGAGGACATCAAGGCAGGGTGGGCGAGAGCCACTCGCCAGGGCCATCCACGCACTCAAGGGCAGGCGGAAGCCACATCAATTCTGCTGAGTCCTTGCAGGGTGGGAAAGGCTGCGGCTGCTCATGCCATGGTGCTGCTGCTCTCCCTCCGTCCCAAAGGACGCAACGCACAGAAAACAATCAGCCACTTATTGCGTTCGCTTACAACCAGAGCTCTGGAGGGGTCCAGAGCATAAACCCGCAGCAGGAATGCAGTCCTCAAGGCCTGGGCAGGCGTGCAGTACGGCTACGTGGGCAGGGAGGGCCAGTGGCCCAGGAGCACGCAGCCGTGACTGTGTTTACCCAGAGCAGAAGGGAGAGCTCAGGCTCCACTGTGGCAGTCACAGCTCCTCGCTGCCTGCCCCGTGCTGGGCTTTCCGTAGGCAGAGGCTGCTCAGGCCACGGTGTGCCAGCTCCAGGCCCTCAGGAGCAACCAGACTGTGACAGTGTTTTGGGGACCACGGGCCTGGCCCGTGACAGCATCGTCCCCCCCAAGGATGGCACAACCGGTCACCCAAACCTCCCATGGTGGATGCCCACAGACAGACACGGCGCCCTCCCTGCTCCCCCCGGGGAGAACCGCTGGAGGGGGGCGAAGGGAGGAACGTGAGGGGCTTCTTTGCTGAGAAAGCAAAGGGGGGGGAAGCTGCCCCCAGAATCCCCACAGAGGCCACCCCGCCAACATCCCCCAGCACAGGGGTTCCCAGTTGCACCAGTGCCTCCCCTGGGAACCCCCCCCGCATCCTCCCGGTCCGGCCATCCCCACAGACCCCGCCGCACCCCCACCGAAGCCCAGCGCAACAGAATCACAGAATCTTAGTGAAACCCCGCCCCCCCCCAGCACCAGAGCACTCCCGGCCCCCGAAAGCGCCCAGCACACACCCTCCTCCCCAAGACAAGCCTCACACAGGGCCCCGCGCAGCCCCAGCCCCTGAGCCCCGCCGGTCCCGGGCACCGCGCAGCCGGTCCCGGCCTCCTCACAGGCCCCTTGCAACCCGCACGCCCACCCCGAGGCCTGGCGGACCTCAGTCCCAGCTTCCCCCCTCCAAGGCCTCGCAGACCCCACAGCACCCAGCCCGGTGCCCCCGCGCTCACCCGCCGCCCGCGGCTTCCTCCCGCCGCACCCGGAAACGCGGCCCCACGGCGCCGTCCGGCCTCCAGCCGCCGCCAAACAAAATGGCGGCCGCGCCCCTCTCCCTGCGCCTGCGCCAGCTGGACCGGATGTGGGCGGGGCACAGCGCCATGGCGCCGCCATGCTGGGGAGGTCGGGCGGCCATGGTGGGAAGTGGCGCAGGACTCTGTGGCCACCATCTTCGGAAGGTCATCCCCCTTCCGCGGCGGCTATGCCCGGTTTCGTGGGCGTGTAGAGGAGCGAGAGGAGCGCGACGGCACTGGGGAGAGATTCCCCGCCTCGTGTTGAGCCGTTGCTGCAAGCCAGGGGTGCCCTGGCCCAGCCTGGCTGCCGACGCCAGCGCCTCTCGATCGCCATGTTGGGAAGGTCGGACGGAACCCTGGCGGGCGCCATGCTGAGAAGGTCGCGTGGAACCCTGGCGAGCGCCATGTTGGGAAGGTCCGAGGTCCGCCCCGTCCCTCCCCTGTCATTACCGGGTCGCCCGGAGCCGAGGGGGGGAACGACCCCCGTGACCCTCCGCGCCCCGCAGCACGGCTGTGCCACCACTCCCCAGCAGGACACCAGGAGACGGGCGCCGGGACAGCCTTTTATTGGGGCTCCGCGACCCCCGCGCCCCCCCGGGATTTTCTTTTTTATTTTTTTTTTTCCTTTTTTCCTCCTTTTTCTTAAAAAATAAATGTACAATTCCCGACGGCGCTTCGGTACAAAATATACACGTCTGGGGGCGGGACGGGGAGGGGGGACACCGTACAAAAATAGAGAGGGGGGGTCCCTGCACCCCAGCCAGGGGGAGGGGGGGCAGCGGGGTGCCAGGGGGATGGGGGGGGGGGGGAGATGCACCCGGGGACCCCAAACCCGCCCCCCCCCCCCATGCCAAGGGTGGGGGGCAGCGCCCCACTGCACCCCCCGCCCCGCCGGGACCCCTGGGCAAAGTGCGTCAGTGCTGGGGGGGGGGGTCGGCCCCCCCCTGGGCCAGGCAAGGGGGGGGTCCCTGGGGTGGGGGCCCCCCCGGGGCTCACTGGCCGCCGGGCTCCAGCTTGTAGGAGAGCTCGAAGAGCAGGTTCTGGTTGTCGATGACCCGCAGCTGCCGCACGTAGGCCTTGGTCTGCAGCTGCCCCGGGGACGCCTCCAGCTCCAGGCCTGGGGGGGGACAGGCAGCCCCCGGGGATGTGGGAATGGGATGGGGACACGGGGGTGGGGATGCAGGGATGGAGATGTGGGGATGGGGATGCAGAGATGAGGATGGGGGAATGGGATAGGGATACAGGGATGGGGATGCAGGGATAAAGATGTGGGGAGAGAGATGGGGATGCAGGATGGGAATGTGGGAATGGGACGGGGATGCAGATGCAGGGATGGAGACATAGGGACGCAGGAATGGGATGGGGATGAAGGAATGGGATGCAGGAATGGGATAGGGGGGATACGAGGATGGAGATGCAGGAATGAGGATGTGGGGATGGGGAGGCAGGAATGGGACGGGGATGCAGGGATGGGGATGCGTGGATATGGGGATTCAGGGATGGGATGGGGATGCGGGGAGGGGGATGCAGGGATAAAGATGCAGGGGTGCAAGGATGGGATACAGGGAGCGGATACAGGGAGGGAGGGATGGAAGGAGGGGATGCAGGGATGGAGATACAGGGATGGGGATGCGGGAATGGGATAGTGATGCAGGGATGGAGATGGAGGGAGGAGGATGCAGGGAGGGGATGGGGAGGTGGGAATGAGATAGGATGCAGGGATGGAGATGCAGGGAGGGGATGCAGGCAGGCAAGGATGGAGATGCATGGATGCAGGGGCGGAGATGCAGGAAGGAGACACAGGGATGGGGATACGGAGATGTGGGAATGGGATTGGGATGCAGGGAGGGGGATGCAGGGAGGGGGATGCAGGGAGGGGGAGTTGCAGGGATGAAGAGATACGTGGATGTGGATGTGGGTCCAGACACATCCTCGCCCCACAGGGCCAGCACTGGGGGTGGTGGGGCCATGCACACCCCCCTGTCCCATGGGATCAGCCCTCTCCCACATCCCTGGACCCTCACCCCCACCCGTCCAGGCCTGTGGGGGTCCCAGTTCCCCCGTACTCACAGAGCGGGCGGCTCCGGTACTTTCGGATGGTTCTCACTTTCTCGGCGATGCAGTGCTGGGGCAGAGAGCACCCCCCGTCAGCCCCCAGCCCCACGGGACCCTGCCCACCCCCCTGGGGACCACCTGCCCCCCCAGACCCTGGGGATTGTCCTTCCTCTGGGACCCTGCTGTATCCCACCACCAGGGACACACCCCCCCCCCATACCACTGGGGATCATATTCTGCACCCCTGGCACCCTGCGCCCCCCCAGCCCCCCCTCAAGGACAGGAGGGTCACAGCCCCTCAGTGGTGCCCCCCTTTCCCTGGCCTCACCCTGGGGGTCCCTTGGCCACCCAGTGAGGGGCACCCACCAGTTTCTCCATGTTGACCAGCCCATCCAGGAGGGTCTTGCTGCCTTCGTGCAGGAAGGTCAGATCTGGGGGGCAATCAGGGGGTGAGGGGGGGGCCCTGGGGGCAGCAGCAGGACCCTGGCCCATATGGGGTGCAGGCAGCCCCCGTTTCCCCTCCCTTCACCTTTGAGGATGAGTGGCACGAAAGGGATGAGGGGGGGCTTCATCTTGGCCAGCACCTCTCGGTAGGTCTTGTGGTTCCTGCAGGGGTCCTGGGGGGGGAAACGTGGGGGATCAGGGTTGGGGGGGGGGGGTGCTCCCTATGGGTGCCAGCACCCTGCCCTGCACCCCCCCCACCACACTGGCTGCCATGGGCACAGGGCTGTGGCCATCGATGGTGGTCGTGGGGGCGGCGAGGACACCGCAAGATGGTGGGGGAATGTCCCCCCTGCCCACCAGCTCCCCAGATACCCTGGGGTGGGGGGATAGGGAGGCTTGGGGGGTCCCCCAAAGCCCACGGGGTGCCCAGGCACCTCTCACCGTCAGGTTTTCGAACTTCCGAAACAGGTTCTTGAATTTCCCCGGGAGCTTCTGCAAGACAAACCCAGGTGGGACCATGAGCATCCGGGGGCGGGATGGGGGGGAGGATGAGCACTCAAGGGGGGGGTCAGGGAGCACTTGGAGGGGGGGCCCAGGTCACCCCACACCCCCTCACCTCCCAGGTGAGGCGCAGGCGGCTGATGGCGGCGTTGTTGAGCCCGATGATGATGGCGTAGAAGGAGAGCATGTCCTGGTTCTGCTTGCATCTGGGGAGGGGTGGAGAAGGCGAGGGGTGGGCAGAGGATCCTCCCCCTCCTCCCCCCTGACCCCCCACCGTGCCCTTGGCCCCCGGACCCACATGGCAGCGATCTTGATGAGCTTCTTGAGGAGGTGGGCGCGCTTGCCCAGGGACTCGCAGAGCAGCAGCTCGGTGCCCACCCAGTGCTGCACCTCACTGCAGCGCTGCAGCAGCAGCTCCAGGTTGGCCGTCTCCCGCCGGCCCCGCTCCCCGTGGAACACGTAGTCCACGAATTCCAGCTGCCAGGGCAAGGACACACACACACACACATCAGCAGGGCCAGCCCCCCCCCCACCTCCAACCATAGCACAGCATCCCCCCCCCCCCTCTCCCCTCCAGCCCCCCCATCACCCCCCAACCTCGTGGATGCAACGGAACAGCTCCCAGTGGAAGGCGGTGAGGTGGTTGGCGACGTCCTCCGGCTCGGCGCGGTGGATCTCCGTGTCCCCCGGGACCACCTGGATCTCCTCTGGAAGTGGCACCTGCGAGGGGGCACGAGGATGGGGGGACGCTCAGAAGGGGGTCGGAGCAGGGGGCTGAACCATGGGGCTGCCTCCCCCCCCCCCCCGGCTTCTTCTGTCCCCATCACGGCGCGGTGCTCACCAGGGAGTCGAAGGTGTCCCTGGTGCAGGCGAAGAGGTGGCTGTTGATGCCCAGGGTGGTGAAGACACACTCCTCGCTGGGCTGCAGCACCGCTTTCTCTGCGGGCAGAGCGCGGGCAGGGGGTCAGCACCGGCTGGACCCCCCCCAATCCCCTGCCCACAATCCCCCCCCCTCCTCCCCAAGCCCCACGGGCACCTCCGGAGGAGGCCATGGTGACGAGGATGAGGGCGTCCTCGCGGGCGCTCTGCTCCTCCGAGTACTGCAGCTTCTCGGTGACGGAGGCCAGGATGTCCTGCACCGAGGCCGAGAGGCGGCTGCGGATGGTGACGTAGGAGTGGTCGGGCATGTAGACGCGGCAGAAAACTGGGGGGACAAGGGGGGGGAGTCGTCAGGGACTTGCCAAGACCCCCCCCACCCTGTGCAGCTCCAGAGCCCCAACTGGGGAAACTGAGGCACGGAGCAGGCACGGCCCTTTGGAGCTGCTGGTGGGCCAGGGAGGGGACCCCAGCACCCAGCATCCATCCCAGTATACCCAGCACCCATCCCAGTATACCCAGTACCCATCCCGGCACCCATCCCCCCGTCACTCACTCTCGTCGGAGCCCCGAAAAGCCACCCGGGTCTGCAGGCACGAGTCGATGCGGCGGAAGTGCCTGAAGAGCGGCTTCACCTGCTTGTTCGGGGGGGGCGTCTCGTCGGCCACCCTGTGGCACCGGCATGGGGTCAGGCAGGAGCCCCCGGCATGGCCAACACCCTTGGGTGCCGCTCCCCAAGCCCTCCCGGGGGGCTCTGCCAGAGGGGGGGGTCCAGACCCACCACCCCGGTCCTTGCTCATTGCTACGGGCTGCTAATGAGCTAATGACCCCCCCCCACCAGCTCCTGTGCATCTCCAAGGAGCACAACTCCCTGTCCCTTCCAGAGACTCCCTGACCCCCAGAACCCCCTGCCCCCCCCCCCAGGACCCCCTGCCCCCCAACTCACTTGAGCTCCACAGTCTCCACGAGCTGGTGCAGCTTGAGGATCTCATCCTCCAGCTCATGGTAGAGGGACGTGTCCTTCATGATGAGCAGGTAGAGATCCTGGGGGGGGGGGCAAGAGGGGCTCAGGGCGAGGGTCTGAGGGGGTGGGGGGGGGGTCTGGGGGTGCAGCAGGGTGGGCACCCACCTTGATCACCTTCCCGGCGCTCTCCTCCTCCTGCAGCAGCCCCTTGTAGGTCTCGAGGAAATGCAGCAGCACGGCCAGCACTGCCCGCTTGCGCCGCAGCCCGGCCCCCTCCTCCCAGCGCGGGGGGGGGCTGCCCGCCGCCAGCACGAAGGTGGCACCGTCAAGGAGGTGCCATGGCGAGGAGGGAACCCCGGCCCTGTGGCCACCCGCTGTGCCCGGGGCACCCCTTGTGAGCATCTCCATGCCCACCCCAGTGCCCACCTTGCCCCTGAACCCCTCCCTGCCCTCCTCACGGCACCCACGTGCCCCCCACCCTTATGGCCCCCCAATTCCCTCCTTGCTGCTCCCGTGTGTGTGTGTGTCCCCCAAGGCACCCTGCTGCCCTCCTCCTCACAACCCTACACCCACCCTCATGCCCACCCTTTTGTCACCCTCACAACCTCCCCATGCCCACCCTTAGACCCCTCCCCATTGCAACCCCGTGCCCACCCTCCTGCCACTGTCACCTCACCCTCGTGCCCACCCTTATTGCACCCCAGTGCCCTCCCCATGCCCAACCTCACACCCCTCCTCATTGCACCCTCGTGCCCACCCTCCTGGCACCCCAGAGCCCTCCCCACACCCCCCCCCATGGCCCCCCCTGTGCCCCCCAAGGATATTGCTGGTGCAGCTGCTGCAGGAAGCGCTCGGTGGGCAGGAAAAGCGAGTGCGTGAGCACGATGTCGTCCAGCAGCGACTCTGGGGGGAGATGGGGGAGAGGGGGCCAGGTGTGGGCACCCACCCCACCATGCAGCTCCCCCCCCCGACACCCCCAGAGCCGCCCCCCCCCCGTACACAGCAGAGTGGGAGGCCGAGGGGAGCGATGCCAACTCCCAGGGTGATGCCAGGAGCTGCTGAGCCCCCCCCGGCGCTGACTCACGGACCCACTCCCAGCCCCACAGCGCAGGGGCAGAGGTGCCAGTGGGGCAGGACCTGAGCCGTGACACCCCCCCGGCGAGAACCAGGCCACGGGCAAACCGGGACATGGCACAGGGCACCGGGGAAACCGAGGCAGGAACCGAGGGCAGGCGGTGGCAACCACCGTTCCGGTAGCCACGCTCACGGCACGTGGTGCCACCGGTGCCAGCAGTGGGGCTCTCTGGGCCAGCACAGGCGGCACCGGCCCCAAGGAGGGTGTTTTGGCCCGGCCAGGTGAGCCGAGGGGCCGGTGGCGGTGCCCGGTTGGCAATGCCAGCACTCAGCTACCACCGAGACCTTTGTACGAGGCACCGCTCCCTGGCCCAGCCCCGGAGCAGCCCTCGACCCTGGGACCCGACTGGGTGCCCCCGGGGGACTGTGCCCCAGGGACACTGTGCTGGGATGCCCGTGCCCCCTCAGGTGCCGAGCAAGCCCCCCGCCCCCCCCCCCCCCCCCCCCCCCCCGGGCCCCCAGCCCGTTAACCCGGCCACCGATCTGTGCCAAAGCTGGGGCTGCGGCTCCCCTGGCACCACCGTGCCGGGGCACAGCGCCCGCGGGGAATGAGCTGCTGCCAAAAGTGGGACACAACGGTCTGGGGCACAGGCAGGACCCACGGCAACCCCCCCCCCCAGGTTCACACCCCCCCCAGTGCTGTGGGGCCGGTGCCCCACGTTCAGCGCCCTGCCACCCACACCAGGGCTGGGGCACCAGCAGTGTGGGGGCACCCCCAGGGCAGGTACAGGGCCCCCAGCTCCACCACCCCACCTGCCCTGCTTGCAGCCCCCTCTCGGGGCGGGGAGGGGGGGGGAAAGGAGCCAAACACCCCCCCAACCCCCACCCCTGCAGCCTCCTCCAGCCCTGCCTCAGTTTCCCCATCTCTCTGCAGCGCCCACTCCGTCCCTTGGTGCCGCAGGGACCACGAGTGGGCGCAGGGATGGCTTTCCCAGCGTGGCTGGTGGGAGCCCCCGGACCCCCACACTGCATCCTGCGCCTCCCCCTTGCTCCCCCCCCCCCCAGCGCTGGCACCGCAGGGCCGGGCCTGGCAGCGTGTTGGCACAGGCAGGGCCTGGTGCTGCCAGTCCCATCTCGCTCCTTCCCAAAAGGCTCCCTCGTGTCGGGGGGTGAGCCCCACCCCGACCTCGGGCACCCCCAGAGTGTGGGGCCGGCGGTGGGTCTGGGGTGTCCCACTGCCCCCCCCCCGGACACCCCGCACCCCGGCAGCTGAGTGGGGTCGGTCGGAGAGGGATGCCCACGGCGTGGGAGCGCTCCCCGCACCCAAAACCACCCCGCACCCCGGCACGGGGAAGGGGTGTCTGCCTGGGTCCCCCCCCGGGCCCCCCCCCCCCAATCACTGCGGCTTCCCCCCGGGGCTAATTTTAGCACCGGGAAAAATATTCAGGATCAACCGGGCGGGTGATGGCTCTGCCCGGTGCGGCGGCAGCTGGTGCCCGGCCAACCCGGACCCCCGGCACCGACGCCCGGCGGGACACCCCCCCCGCCCCGCAACGCCCCTGCCCACCCCCTCGCCACGGGCCACTGGGATCCTGCCTGACCTTGCCACCTCGACCGGGCACCCGGTACCCCCCACCCCGGTACCCCCCACCCCGGCGACCATCACCGCATCCCCAGGGCAGCAGCCGGGCGCCCATCAGCGCCCCCCCGGTCCCCCCCCCAGCACCGCCCGCTGCCGCATC
>JAOQGH010000094.1:0-20412 GCA_025769975.1 Gallinago jamesoni
GTGACCCACAGCAGGTCCCACAGGGTCATGTCCAGGCAGGTTTGGAATCTCTCCAGAGCAGGAGACCCCACACCCTCCCTGGGCAGCCTCTTCCAGGGCTCTGCCATCCTCACAGGAAAGAAGTTCCTCCTCATGTTGAGATGGAATTTCTTCCCGTGTCCCAGGTTGTGCCCATTGCCCCTTGTCCTGTCACTGGGCACCACTGGGAAGAGTCTGGCCCCATCCTCCTGACACCCATCCTTTAAGTATTTATAGGCTCTTCTCCAGCTGAACATCCCAAGGTCCCTCAGCCTTTCCCCAGCAGAGAGATGCTCCAGCCCCTCATCATCCTCGCAGCCTCCACTGGACTCTCCAGAGTTCCCAGTCCTTCTTGAACTGGGGAGCCCAGAACTGGTCTCAGTCTCCAGTTGTCGCCTCCCCAGGGCTAAGCAGATGAGGGGGGATGACCTCCCTCCACCTGCTGGCCACCTCAGGAGGCCATTGGCCTTCTTGGCCACAAGGGCACATTGCTGATCCATGGTCATCCTGTTGTCCACCAGGACTCCTAGGTCTTTTTAAGAGTCTCTGAGTGGTCTTAATGTCATGGCCTGCACGGTGCTGTCTGCTTCAGGAAGGGCAGTGATTCAGTGGAAAAGGCTCAAAACTGCAAAAACACAGGATCTGCCTTGCAGGGGTTGGTGCTGCTGGAGCTCGGGCTGGTTGTCTCGGCAGAGGAGACTTGAGGCATCAGCTCCTTTGGCTGATGGACCAAAACAATGATGTGTTGGAGGCAGAGGTTGGCTTGTGGTTTCTTTGTTGGCCTGTCCATCGCGTGTGAACAATCTGAGCAGCACCACATCTGATCCCTTCTTGTGTCGAATCCCAGCAGAAGGGAGTCCCCGGAGAAACGGCTGGAGTCTGCTCCTTCCCTGGCCAAAGATCGACAAGTCTCGTTTTCAGTTCCCGTCAGTTTTATTGGCTGCCTTTTTTGTTTGTGTTTTGAGGTGTGGGTTTGTAACAGTCAGTGATGATGACAAACCCTTGAAAGATCTGTCAAGATCAAGGAACTGGGAGGATTTTTTTTGTTTTTTTTTGTTTTTTGTTCCCCTTGGTGGGACCTTGCTGTCAGGGTTGGATGTCTCCTTGGGTCCAGCTTACTCTTGAGTAACTGTGCTATTGGGTGGAGGTTCGCCCGCTCTCCTGCAGGAACCCAACTTGGGTGATGGCCTGGGAGGGTGGTGGGAAGGAGCGATGGCTGTTTCCCTGCCAGAGAGGCTGGGGTGCTGGCACGGAGGGGCCCTTTCACACCAGGCGGACGTGTCTGGGACGATGTGCCAAGCGTGCGAAGAAGGTGGAGGGTGTGTCGGAGGAGAAGCCTGGGAGGGGTGCAGGGTGTAGGACGGGGTGCTGGCACATCTGGAGGTGGATGGAGAAAGTTGCAGAAGGATTTGTGGGCTCGGCCCGGTTTGGGCCTGGGTGTGTGCTGTGTCTGCACAAATCTGCATGTCCTCCCTTCTGACACCTTATCTCCTCGCTCCCTGGGGGAGGCCTCCCCGCAGAGCAGGGGGAGAGCCCTGCAAAACCCCACAGCTTTCCCCTCTCTCCAGGCAGCTTCCATGTTCATCTCCCTCAGCAGCTCTTGAGCATTCCTGACCCCGGGAATGGGAGATGAGGCTTTGCCAAAGCTCACCCACCTTCTGACCAGTCTGATACCCGCAGCCCAGTTCAGAAGAGGTTCCTGATGGCATGCTGCTGGTTGCTTGTCTGCTGTACGAGCTGATCAGCATCCAGATCTCCCCGTCAGAGAGACAGGGATGCCCCAAATGAAGATCTCACAGCAGGCTCTGGCATGAGCAAGGCTCCAGAAGTGGCATCTCATGACAAAACCTGGCGGTTTTATTTTGTCAGAATATCTAAATTAATGGCAGAAGGGCTACGACTTGCGTGACTTCGAGGCCAGGGGTGAATAGTTTCCAGCAGATGTGTTTATTAGGAAACCATTTGACACGTTGTCTTCAAGAGTCTCAATTGAAGAATCTGCTGAAGTTGCCGTGGCTGATGTGGGAAGGAGAAGACCTGGGTGAGGGCGGTGAGTGGCACCACATGGTGTGTACGGTCACGAGCAGGGACGGTGGTGTCTTAGTGAGAGGTGGCATTTGCAGCTTCTCTGTGTCTAGAAATTCTTATTTCACTGAATAAGGAGCGGGTTAGGAACTTTATGACATTGTATATGGGAATAGAAATCACAGCCCAAAGGTCTGGCTCAGAGTTGTGGCTTTCAGGCAAGAAAAGAGAGCTCTCTGAGGCACAGACTAGGAAGGGAATCGGATTTGGGGCTGGGGTGGGTGGATTTAAGCCCGGAGCGGGACAGGGGGAGCTGCGGGAAGGGTTGGTGCAGCTCAGGGCTGTCTGTGCCTCTGGATGCCCCCACCCCTGGGTCCGGCTCCAGCTCTGGCAGGGCTTTGCTGAAAGGGGAGGCCAAAGAGCTGGGAGAGGAGGGGAAGCTGGCAGGAGTCAGGCCTGCGGAGCCGATCTATCTGGGAAGATGACAGTACTTTATATCTAGCTGACATCATGGCCTCCATCTTGGCTGGGCAGGGGCTGTGCTCGCCGTGAGCTCCAGGTCCCCGCAGCAGCAGAGCCTCCCGCTGCGCTCTGCTGAACCAGGAACTTACCTGGGCATCGCTCCACGGCTGCAGTGGAGACGGGGACTGGGAAAAGCAACCACGGCTTCTCCGGAGCCAGTCCCTCCTTCCCAGTCCCTCCTTGCCCTTTGGGTGCTCCTGACCCATGGGTGCGAGCCAGCTGTCCCCGAGCCTGTGCCTGGGGTCCTGGTTTGCCAATTCCACATCTCCTTTCCACAGCCCACATGGTTTTTCTTGGGTTGCAGGAACCCTGGCAGCGGGATATCAGAGCAGAATTCCCTGCCAGGATGTGGAGGTGGGTAAGACCAGCTTTACTCTTTCCTTTAGCACCTTGAGCTTTCAGAGCAGGGGAGCTGCTGCTGAGCTGCAGAAGAACTTTTTGGTTTTGGCAGCAGAGGGAGAACATCAAGAGCTGGGATGGCTGCAGAAGGACCACCTGAGAGAGCAGCGGGAGGTTGGCAGCACACGTGGCTGTGCAAAGAAATGGCAAACTGATGTTGAAACTCCTGGAAGGGGGAGAGTTGCTGTAGAGGGGGGGAATAATATGGAAACTCAAGAATGGCGTGCCACTAGATGGAGCGAATGGGCTTACGGGGATTTATCTTAAGCCTCTGGCAAGTTCAGTCCAAGACCTTTGTGGTGGGAACTTCCCCAAGCTCCTGGGCTTCACTTTGGGGAGCTGAGCTGGCCATCAGTGTCCCCTCCAGCCCTGCTGAGCGTGTGCTGTGGTGGTCCGGGCTGTTACCACCCCTCGGATGTAGAGCGGAAGAGTCACCTCCAGCTACTGTGAGTACAGGAACTGAATCCTTGAGCTCTTGAAGCCCATGGCCTTCAGCAGAAGGCCCTCTTCAGGATGCACGTTTCCGTGTGTGAGAATGAAAGATGTAAGAGTGGCACCACAAAGGGACATTTTTCCCAGCCTTGATGGGGGTTGCAGAAGAGCTGGTCTGTGGGGCAGGGGCCGAGGCCTTTTGGGAAGCAAGAGCTGGAAATGTTGCCCTTATGGTGTATGTGGAGTCACCGCGGGACCTTGCAGAAGAGCTGGAGGGTGATCTCTAGTGCTGCGGTGCTGGCTCTGCTCAGCCCTCGGCCATCCCGGGGGAGGTGGGAACAGGGGGGACCATCGCATCCCTTCTTCTCCTCCCACCCCTCGCTGTTGGCAGAGGAGGCTGCAGACCCCGTCAGGAGCGATGCGGTGCTGCCAAAGGAGATGGACGGAGGAGAACCCTGGGGTGTCCCTCTCCGGTGCCGGCGGGGAGCGGGAGGAATCCCTGCAGGTCCCCGGTGATGCAAGCGCCGGCGCAGCAGCCCTGCCGGGGTGAGCTGCGGAGCTCTTCCCACCGCCCGCGCGCCAGGGGAGGGGTGAGCTACAGCAACAAAAATGCGCCCTTCCACTTGGGCGATGGCTCCCAGTTCAAGATGAAAACATTTGTTCCTGAAATTGGAGTCATTCCTGGGATTGCAACACCCGGGCTGTGTTTCCAATTAATCCGCTGAAGTCGTCATGCATTTCCAAGCGCGTTGGCTCAGCAGAGAGAAATCTGGCACAGCCTGCGCGCCGAAATGCCAGCTGAGATGCGCCCCGTGTTAAACGAGGAGAGAAGGGCCCTGGCAGGGCTGGCCCGGTGACACCTGGCAGGGGCATCCCCAAGGGGCTCCGGGCAGGTCCGCTCCGGCCGGGGGGATGTGGGGAGGGCAGAGCAACCGCCTCCTGGGAATGAAAACGCTTGAAATAGTTGTTGAATTACTCTCGGGTTTTTCCTGACTGGTTTCCTTCTGTTTCTGGGTGTGTGTTTTGTTTTGGGGAGAAGGGGAGGGGGTGAAGTGAGTTATGCTGGGTCTATTTGCTGTGTCTGCAGGAGCGTACTTCCAGCCTCGCCGCCTTCGCGGTGACGAGTGGGAGCCCTTTGCCGTGCCGTGGGGATGGTGGTGTGACCTCAACCCCAGCCTCCTCCCAGGCCTCCTGCCCCGGGGGGGCGGGCGAAGGCTGGAATCGGGAGGCTGTTTTGTTTGGGAGCAGAGCGATCCCTCAGGGCGATGCCTGTGGCTCCGGGTCCAGGTGCTGGCTGCGGATCCTGCTGCCCGAGACCGGAGCCAGGTGCCCTCAGAGCCGGGTTGGTGTCGGATGGTGTGATGCTGGGTCCTTGTGGTGCATCTCCATGTTAGGCACCTCACCGGGGAGCCGCTGGAAGGACAGGCATCCCCTTGCCCATGGGTTTGGTGGTTTTTTTCTCTCCTCGGGCTGGTTTTGCAGAGCCAGGGTTCCCGCCTGGAGCTGGAAGGGACCTGACACATTCCTCTCATCTCCCCTGTGATTTTCTGAGAAATGAAATTGGATCTAGAGCCTGGTCCCAGCTGGGTGGGAGCGGTCCAGTGCGTTCGCACAAACACTCATGGAAAGGCCGAGCTTGCGTAGAAATCTTCCCTTTCCAAGAATGATCTTCAGGCTGAGGCCCCCCTCCCTCCGGAGTCAGCAGGGAAGGAGGGACGGGGAAGCTCAGCAGGTCTCCTGCCACCACGGTCGCTGGTGGCTTTTCCCTTTAGGGGGAAGCAGACAAACTGCTTTTACCTGTTGGGAACCCGCGGGATGGAGAGTCCGGCCGCCTCCCGCTCCCCGCTCTGCGGAGCCCCCCTCCCGGTGGTACCCGCTCTCCCGCAGCAACGCTTCATTTAGAGCTGGAAAGCGTTAAGTGAGGAGGTGACAAGACCACTCCCAAATTGGCTCCGGGTTCCTTTCCCATCTGCGAGGGCAGCACCGGGGCAGTGTGTTCTTCGGTGGGAGTGTGGTGCAAGCTGCGCGCCCTGCTCTCGGCCAGCACGGGCAGCCGGCCTGCGGCAGATGCGTGAGAGCCTGGAAAAACCCCCGGGGAAAGCGAGGAGAGGAGGGGAAGGCAAGTTTACCACTGGTGTTTAATGCCGCAGTGCGTCAATTTAACAAATAACTCTTAAGGATGTTGCGCCGACTTCCCAAGTTACTCGCTCCAGAAATGGAGCTTTCCTCTGTGCCTCTGTTGGAATAAGTCTCTGTCGCGTAGATTTTTAGCAGGGAGGATGTAATCTCTCTCTGTTTGCTTGGAGGACAGTAATACTGATGCTTGCTATTTTTAACCCATCAGCGGGGCAGAGACGCGCTCGGGAGCCGTCAGGGAGCAGAGGGGCTCTGCTGGTGGTGCTGCCGGGGCGGCCAGGCTTCGGCAGCGGCTCCGAGAGCGCCCGGCCCCGCTCGCCCACAGGTGAAGAGAGGCCAGGCTGCCCGGGGCTTGTCCCCCGGCTCCGGTGAGCTCAGCGGGGCCCGTGCCATCGTCACGGGGCTGGGTGATGGTGGGCAGGAGCAGGGATGTGTGGCATCCCCCATCCTTCTCTTCCTCCTCTTTCTCTCCCTTTGGGGCTGGAGAGGCAGTGGGGAGGGCGAAGGGTTTGTGGGTCCGGCTGTGCCGCTGACTCCGTGGTGCTTGTTTGGGTGGTGCCAGCCCTGAAATGCCAGCTCAGGTCCTAAAACCATCTCAAGTCTTTTATGTATGTTTTTGTTGGTTTTTTTTTTTTTTTTTTTTTTGTTAAAGAAAAACAGTTTCTGTCACCACCTTCATCATGAAAAAGAGCTGCAAGCAATAACCTGCAAAGTGCTCTGAAACAGGAGGTGAATAACAAAACTGGCACCAACTTGAGTCGCATTCCCCGGTGTGGGGGCTGATTCGGAACTTTGTGTGGTTCTGCCCTGCCCGGGTCCTCCTGCCGCCCTTGTCTGTCCCCAGCTGTCCCCATCCTCGGCCTTGCCTCGGGCCTTGCAGGGTTTTCTGGATGCTGACGTGTGCTGGAGGAGCCTGAGCGCCTGCACCTCCCATTCAGAGAAAAAAATAGGAATTTAGGGTGGAACTTGCTCCCCAGGGGCTTTGTTTCACCCTCCGGGCTGGGTCCAGAAAAAGTGTCTTCTGCCGTCGTTTTGGTTTTTTTTTCTCCCCTGCAGTGGAAAATCCCATCGGTCTCAGGCGTGGATTTTATCATGGTGTTTGTTCCTGTTGCAAAGCCTCTGGTCTCCAGCCCCTCTGCGGGACCATGCGCAGCCATCGCCGCGGTTCCCCGGCAGACGGTGGCCGCCAGTGGATTTTGGAGTAAATCCCGAGCCCTGGCCCTTGTGCCGGGGGGGTCGCAGGTGACGGTGATATCTGTGCCCCTCCCGGACGGGGCAGTGGGTTTGCGTTTCGGGGTTGGTCCTTTGGGGCAAAGAGGTGATTTTGGCTTTGCTGTCCCGGGCGTGCAGCTGCCTGGGGCTCGGTCCCCGGCTGGGACAATGGCAGGAAGCCGCTGGCCGCACACAGCTCCTCGCCGCTGGCCGGCACCGCGTCCTCGCCGAGGCCAGGCCGCCGCCGCCACTCCTCCCTTGCTATTTCCATCGCATTGTCCGGAGGAGAGGAAGGATGTTTCCAGCCTTCTTCCTTTTTGCCTCAAAGGGATGCGGGGAGGGGAGGGGAGAGGATTTTTCTCGCTGGCAGTTGTGCAATCGGCGCAATTACTGCTTTTTTCGAAGCACCGTCCCGCTCCGCCCAGGTCAAGGGGCTGGTGCATCTTGGCCTGAGACGCCCCCGAGGTCTCCCCTCCTCTGCGTGGTCCTGGCAGTGGAGCTGTGTCTGGTCCTGTGTCCCCGCCAGCAGCCAGCGGGCTCAGGCGTGTCCTCCCGTGCGAGGCGGGGGCTCCGGGCTCCAGCCGAGAAGATGCTTCTGCAACGTGGCTTTTAGGGAACGCACGGACGTGGCCAGGCTCGAGGTGCTCAGCGCTGCCAGGGGATGTGCTGCTGCCTCCGCATCCCTCAGGCTGCCCTGAGGTTGCTGGTGCTCAATGGAAGGTATTTTGGGAAGGCAAAGTGGGGTTCTGATGTTATAAACCTGAGCACTGTGTCGTGGTGGGGAGACGTACGGGGGGGCTGCAGGGGGTACGACATAATCCCTGGCCTCTCGGGGGGGGTGGTTTCAGGTGCCTCTGAAAGCATTAGCAGTTTGTGGCGGAGAAAGGGATAGGGAAGGTCACCTCTTGCTTTGTGATGGAGAAATATGGCTGTGAAATGGGGTTCTGGTGGTTTTTTGGGACATTTTTAGTTCTTCATCATGTGGACAGGGCTCTGATGGTGACAAAGAAACGCTGCAAAGTCCTTCCTGTGTTTTTGCAAGGCTCCGGCTGCTTTGGCCCTGCAAAGTTGAGGCTCCTCGCTGTGCTGGAGGAGACCGGGCTCCCACATGCCAGGAAGTGAAAGCAGAATTAATTAAGATGGGAAATAATCTTAATTGCTCTAGCTAAATCCTTTTAGCACCAGTAAAACCCCAAACATTTGAAGCAAAGATCTTGGTCAGAGTGTGGCCACACCTCTGCTGTCGTTCAGAGGTGAAGAAATCGCCTGTGACGCATCTCCAAGGGTTTCACTGTATGGGGAGAGTTTTACCAGTTTCACTGGGGTGGTTGTCGCTTCCTGGTAGCAGCCAAACTGGGAAAAACCCATCTCTTACTGAACTGGATCCCAGCTCAGCTGAGATCACCCCAGGACAGCCAGAAGAGTCCAAATTCAAACCTCACGTGTGCTGGCATCGGGTCTGTCCTGGGACAGCCCCAGGAATTGCAGCGCTGCTGATTTTTCCGTAGGGGAGCAGGCAGCTTTCAGGATCCCTTTGGGCTTTTTTTCCTTTGCTTGTCCTAGACGGATCGGGATGCAGTGCCGCTGGTTTGTCCTCAAACAGCACCCACCGTGCACGGTACCCATCGCGTGCCGTTCTTGGGGACACCCTCTGTACCATGCTTTGGAGCTGCGGAATGTTTCTGACAAAGCCCAGGGTCGGGGCCAGCCCATGTAACCTGCCAGGAAGACTGGGAGCTACCGGCTTTTGCTGCTGGCGGGAGGTGTCCGGCAGTGCCAGGGCGATGGAGCAATTCCTTGGCGGCCGTCGGAGCCAGCTCTTTGCATTAGCGAAAAATGGGAACGATCTGCAGGCTGGTGAAAGCCCTGTGGGTCCCCAGGGGGTCGGGGCAATGACCTCGCCTGCGTGTCCTCGGTGGTTTGAGCCTTTCTAAGGCTTTGGCCGCGTGTGTCCCGTGGCGTGTGTCGGTGCCGGGATGCGTGAGGTGGGAGAGGGTGCGTGGAAGCAGGAGCAGATGCGCAGTCTGGTTGTCTCCATCCTTTTCTGTGGTTTTGTGTTTTTAGGGAGGCTCAGAGCACGGAGAGTGCAGCAGAACAGCAATTCCGTAAACCAGCTTAGCAGTGATGCCGAGGAGCCGATGCAATGAAACACCAGTTTAAGTTGGGGTGGAAGTTTTTCCCCATTTTTTTTTTTAAATGAGCAAGCTGGGGTATAAGCTTTGTTAGGGTTGATCTTATTGCGTGTTCCCGTTTGCAAAGCAGAGGGGGTCTCGCGTTCCTCTCTGGGAGCTGCCCCCCTGTAGGGAGCTGGAGTGGGGACGTGTGGGAGCAGGAGGAGGCATCACGGACCAGCCTCTGCTCCGCCAAGACTTCTGCTTCCCCGACAGAGACCTCGGCATTTCCACCTGCCGCTGCGTGGGCCCTGGGTGCCAGCCACCCCCCCGAGCCCGCGCAGAGCCTCCCTGTTTGTTTTGTCTAAAAGCAATATCCCCCAAAGCAGCGTAAAGCGGGGTGGGGGGTGGGGAATACCCACTCTGGCTTAATTGCATCTAATGAGCCCGATGGGGCCGGCTGCCAGCAAGCCCAGGGCTTTGCCAAGGTTCGTACTTGCCCGTGAGAACTGGCAGGGTGTGGTGTGGGGCCGCGCCTGGCTTCCCAACCGCCGGGAGGAAAGATCTGAGAGGTCCCGCCAGCCTTCGCCCCGCTCCTTGTGCCGCTCGCCCGACGCCGTCAGCCCAGCCGGGCTCGCGGGGCTCGGCTCTTCGGGCGCGTTGAGCCCCGAGGACTCGGAGGAACAGGATGGCATCCATAGGTGAGCGTGTCCAATGGGTGGGAAACATCCCTCGCAGACGTTGCGGGGGTCTTACAAAGATGGGTTTGTATTAGATGCGACTGGAGCAGCCTTTCCTCGAGAGCTGGTCCAGTTCAGCTCCAGCGTGCACCCGGCCGGGCGCCGTCGTTCGTTTGTCAGGTGAGTTTTAGGGTGCTGGGTGGGGGGGGCGATTTTGCTGACCTGACACCGTGTCTGCTCTTGGGAGGTGCCGAGGGCTCCAGTCCCAACACGTGCACTGATTCCCCAGTGTCTGAGGTTAACGCTGCTGCTGTTTGTTTATTTTCCCTTCCCCCCCCCCGCCATGCTGGAGCGGCTCATGGCAGGATTAACCCCGCTTTCTGGGTGAGACACCCCGGGCAGTGTTGCTCCATGAGTGGGGAGCGCACACACCCCACCGCACCCTCCGGCCCCGCCGGGCTCTTTGCCCCGGGGCAGCCGCGTTCTGTGGCCTCAGCTGGGAGCTGGCCGGTGTCCTCCTCCCAGCTTCTCCCTGTTCCTGCTTTTCCCTGCTCAGGCTCCAGCTCCACGTAGCGCACCGGCTCCTCCTTGCATTTCTTCACCCCAGCTCTCACAGACCCCGAAATTCTGATGACTTGGCCGAGCCGTTTCTTGTAGCTTTTCCAGCCCGGGTGGCATTCCCTGGCTTTGGCATCATGGGTCTCTTCCAGCATCTCCTCAGCCTGCTTGTATGCACCAGCACTAACCCAGATTCACCCCCCCAGGGTGGCTGTCACTGGTGTCCCGTGGTGCAGGACAAGGGCTCGTTGGATCCAGGCGCATTTCAGCCTCCTCTGCATTAAGGATTTGACGCCTGCGCCTTGCCCAGCTGCACAGATGCCAGCCTTGAGCCTTTCCAGCCTTGAGGCTCTCCTAGCTGTTTGCTGAGCACCCAGGTAGGGGAGGCAGTGCCAGACAGCCCCACGGTGTGTTTGTACAGGAAACTGAGAATGTTGAGGCTTCCTTCCTCCAACATAAATAGCTCTCACCCTAAAACCCGAGGGCTCCGCTCTGCGTGGGGGCCATCTCCAGCGCTGGCTGGAGGGGACGCTGAGACAGCGGTCGGGGACCCCCCACGTGCAGAGCAAAGCTGGGTCTCCCCAGTGCTGGAAGTCTCCTTGCTCCAGCACCCGATGGTCAGCGCTGGAGCGAGGGTTTGGGTGAGCTCTGGTTGAGCCCCAGCTGCTGAGCTGTCTGTAGATCCACACGGGGAATTCCGTTTGTGCCTCTTTCCCTGGGATGCATCTTATTCCCACAGAGCTGGGGCTGCTGGTGTTTTGCCCAACTCCTTGTTCATTTTCCTTTCAAGACCGAATCTGCCTTCCAGCCCAGCCTTGGAGCTCAGCCAGCATTTGCCAAAGGGATTTCCTTCTCTGCAGCACGCGGAGAGGCTCCAATTAATGGGCAGGTCCCCTTGAGTACTCACTTGCTGAGAGTGGGTATTGTGGGAGCCCAGGCTTTTTGTCTCGGCGCTTCCAGATCAAGCAAGACACTGCTTCAGAGCCCTGAGCATTCCCCGGGGGCTCATGAGTCAAGCTGGGCTCTCGCTGTGTTGCACACAGCAATTACAGAAATGCCGAGGCTGAGCCGTGGCGCTGGTGACAGCAGCCCCTGCGCAGCCGTGACCCTCCACGGGCGAAGCAGGTTGTGGGTTTGAGCCAAGTGGCCGGAGGTTTTGCTCCGTGCCGTGTCCTCGAGGGGCTCCATGCCATGGCAGGATGCTCCGAATGGCGGATTAATGTGTGCGGGGGGTGACGGCAGCGAGGACCCCCCCCCAGGGCAACAGCGTGGCGCGGGGCAGAGGTGCTGACGTGGTGTCCAAACCGGTTGGGAACGCTCTCCTCAGCTTATGCAAAGGGCTGGTAATTGAGGAGAGGTTCCTACAATCGTTTGATCTCTCCTCCGCTTCCCTTGGCACGGCGGCCGCATCCTCTCCTGCTGATGTAATGGAGTTGGGCGCGGGAAGACGGGGCGTCCTGCACCGAGGGGCTGCTCGCTCCCTCCCCGGGACCGGGGGGCTGCCGCTGCTGGCATCTTCCTGCCTGGAGAACGGGGACCCGGAGGAGCTTGTCTCTCCCGGCCGGGTGCCAAAGGCTCTCTCTCCAAAGACGATCTGTGCTGGCTGGGGGCAGGGAGGTGACGCTGCGGCTCTAGCCTGGACTGTGGCCTCTGCCAGAAGCCTGGTGGAGGGAGATGATGGGGCTGTTGGAAGACACCGAGCTGTTCCAGCTCAGGCAGAGCTTGCCTGGAGCTGCTGCCTATCATCCGTGTTCATCTTTGCCTGTGGGCAATATTTAAGGTTTCTGGAGAACAACGCAAACCCTTACCCCTTCTGTGTCCCCAAGGAGAGGCCGTGGGTGGTGAAGGTGCGTAACAGCCCTCCACGGGGTGCGTTTGTGGGGCCAGAGGAGCGGTGGAGCTTGGCGTCCACCCACTGCAGAGAAAGGCTTCGAGGGAAGACCGGGAGGAAGAGCATTGTGCCTCCGTCACCTGGCTGGGGACAGTGTGATATGCAGGGCTATGCTGACCTGCTGCTGGTGGCCCTCGGGCCAGCAAACCCCGTCCGGGCTGCACCACTGGGGGAGGGTGGTCAGAGGGGATGAGTCCAGGTGGGTGGGCTGCGCTATGGAGGGTGCTTCCTTTCCTTGAGGTGAGGACGTTTCCTGAATCTTAGGAGTTTCCACGAGCAGAAGCTGCCTACGCTGTTCTGGGGAGCATGAGGTGCCATTGGCAACCTTGGTTGTCCTTCAATAGATCACTTCGGTCATGAATTTCCCTCTGTTTCGGAGGAAATGGCAGTTGTTGGGAGGTTTCCTGGGGATACCTCGCACTCCTCCGCACGGCATCCTCCCCCGGGGACCTGCTGCTGCTGTTTGGGAGGGGGTTTATGACCGGTGGGGGTGGGAGGATGCAACTGGTGGCAGGAAATGACTGCCAGAGGTTTCCAGCTGTGCCAGAGCCGTGGCGGGGATGGAGCCCACTCACTGTCCCTCTGGTCCCACGGCCCGGCTGCGGTTGCAGGAGATGAGCTCTTTGGTCCCACCTTGCACCTCGTGCTGCCCACGCTCAGACCCTGTGGCGCGGGGACCTGATTCTTCTGCAGAGAAATTGGTAAAAAAACACTGTTTATTTACTTATTGCTTTAGACTCAGACGGGCGCAGGGATACCTGCCCTGGCAGGCATGGCTGAGGGTGCCGTATATCGGGGCGCGACCGAGGAACGGCTGTGGGGTATGGGGGTGCCTTGCCCTGGATCGTGCGAAACCGCAGCCGCCGTGTTCCCCGCCTGTGGCGCGATTGGCTCCTGCCGGTGCCCAGCTCAGTCTGTGGCTTTGTGCTGGGTGTCCCCGTCACCCAAGGGTCTCAAAGTCAGGCTGGAAACCTGCCGCCGGGTTTCGCTGCGCGGGTTTGGCCTCTGCGCCTTCTCGGTTGGGTGCTTCGAAGGCTTTGAAAATGCCTCCCTGGAGAGGGGCAGCGTGGAGCTCAGCCCCCGGCACGTTTGCAGGATGCAGGAGCTGTACGTGAAGTTGTTTGGTGGTTTAAGCGCTGCCAGCGATGAAGTTCAGGTCTAGTGTTAAGGCTGGAGCTTTTGGGGTAGTTTAGGTGCTGCGGGGTTACCTTTGGATCCTCGAGCAGCCTCTCCCTGCAGGCAGAACGCTCTCGAGGCTGATCTGCACACGGAGATTTGAGAGCAGGTGGAAAACCTGCCTTGAGCAGGCACCGAAAGGCCTGTGGGAATCTTCATCAGTGATCTGGACGAGGGGGTCAAGTGCACCCTCAGTAAGTTTGCAGATGACACCGAGTTAGGTGGGAGTGTCGACCTGCTGGAGGGTAGAAAAGCTTTGCAGAGGGATCTGGACAGACTGGATGGATGGGCCAAGGCCAACGGGATGAGGTTCAACAAGGCCAAGTGCCGGGTCCTGCACTTGGGTCCCACCATCCCCATGGATGCTACAGGCTGGGGGCAGAGTGGCTGGAGCTGCCCAGCAGAAAAGGACCTGGGGGTGTTGGTCAGCTGTGGGCTGAACATGAGCCAGCAGTGTGCCCAGGTGGCCAAGAAGGCCACCAGCATCCTGGCCTGTACCAGGAAGAGCGTGGGGAGTAGGACTCAGGAGGTCATCATCCCGCTGTACTCAACACTGGTGAGGCCCCACCTTGAGTTTTGGGCCCCTTCCCACAAAAAAGACATTGAGGGGCTGGAGCAGGTCCAGAGAAGGGCGATGGAGCTGGTGAGGGGTCTGGAGCACAAGTCTTGTGAGGAGCAGCTGAGGGAGCTGGGGGTGTTGAGCCTAGAGCAAAGGAGGCTGAGGGGAGACCTTCTCGCTCTCTCCAACTCCCTGAAAGGAGGGTGTAGCCGGGGGGGGTCGGTCTCTTCTCCCAAGGAACAGGCCATGGGACAAAGGCCTCAAGTTGCACCAGGGGAGGTTCAGGTTGGAGATTAGGAAAATTTTTACACTGAAAGGGTTATTAAACATTGGAATGGGCTGCCCAGGGAGGTGGTTGAGGCACCATCCCTGGAGGTGTTCAAAAGACGGGTTGACGTAGAGCTTAGAGACATGATTTAGTGATGTGGGGGGTTCTTGTGTACGGTTTTCTTTTGGTTTTTGTTTTTTTTGGTCATGGTTAGGTTGATGGTTGGACTAGCTGATCTTAAAGGCCCCTTCCAACTTAGACGATTCTATGTTTCTATGATTTGCTCACCCCACTGACCACATCTGTGGGGCAGCCCTGGGGCAGTGAGGAAGGGGCTGGGGGTTCGGAGGAGCAGAGGCAGCCGGGTTCCCGCTGGAGATGTGACCGGACCGTTTCCAGGAATGCTCTGTTTAGTCCTGAGAGGATCACTCTGCCTCTCCCCGTGGCAGTGCCCGCCTGCCCTCTGCTCGCTGTGGGTGCTCTGGGAGCACTGTCCCCTGTGCCGTCCCGTGGCCTGTCCCGTGTCTCTGCGCCTGGACGGGAACACGGTACCGGGCTGTGGCTGGGACACCAACGTTACAAACAGCAGCAGATCCACGGAATCACGGTATTGTCAGAGTCGGAAGGGACCTCTAGAGACCATCTAGTCTGACTCCAGGTACAAAGCTTTTTGCCCCGTGTCCCTGCCCCGCAGCCTGGCCTCCGCGCACCGTGAGATTTTTGGGTCCCGCAGTCGTGAGTTTCAAAATGCAACTACGCACATTTGTGGGGAGAAAATTCCAGGGAGGGCTATTAAATGTCTGACTCAAAGGTCACGAGCCACAAATAACCAGCGAGAGTAATCAGGGGAAGTATCTCGCCCCGATCTGCTTCCCGAGGCCTGATGTGGATCTCGTTTACAGGCTCAAACAGAGCATTTTCTGATTGATGTGCTTGAAATACCTAATCATGTGCTTCGCTCGCAGGTGGATGCACGCAGCCTGGGTGGTTTCAGGTGCGTTGCTTTTAATCCTGGTTCATGACTTCGGTTGTGGAAAGGGGTTTGTGATGCACGCGCGACTTTGCCAAACTTTAATCATCATCTGTCTCAAAAATTTTTTCTGGAAACTTTCTGCAGAAGAAAGTTTGCGAGAATCAGAGTAGAAAAATATGGTTTTACCCTTCTGTAAAAGCTCGGGGGGGGGGGGGGTGGGGTGGTGTTTCGTAGAAAAGCATCAGCCTTTTCTTGTTTTGGAGCAGGAATGTCTGGTCAGGAGGAGAGGGACCCACCCACATCTGGCCAATTCATAAAGCCCTTGAAACTCCCAGTTAACGTGCTCCACAAAGAGTTATCAGAACTTGGCAACCTCCCGCTCCAAGCATTACATCTTCCCCGAGCATCATCTGTTCTCTTATGGCTCATGCGGGACACCGCGCTCGGCCTCTCGGCTCGGGGGCTGCGGCGTCGCGGGGCTTTCCCTGGAGCTGCCTTCCCCGGTGCGGGACGGTTCCCCCGGCAGCCCCCCCCGACGCTCCCCCAGCGCAGCCGGGAAGGAGGAAAATGCCTCAAACGCTCCGATTCCGCGGGGTCCTGCGAGGAAGCCCCTTGGGAAGGCATGAGCAGGAGGAGGTAGGGGGGGCGCAGAGGGGTGCGCGGAGCACTGCTTTGGGGTTCCCACTGTCCCCCCAGAGCTGTCAGAGCTGGTATGTCCCCACCGCTGGTGTAACTGGGCGGAGATACTGGGGGGATGCCGGTTTTGAGGGTTTTTTTTTTAATTGTCTTTGAGGGGAGCATTGAGTTCGGTCCCATAATTAAAAGCAGCGCCCGCCCCAGGGGCCGGGGTGAGGTTACGCGAGGTACCCCGACTCCGGGACTTCCTATTTCTTGAGTCCTGGCTTTGTGATCTTAATGTTATTTCAACATAGTCCTTTTCGTGTGGTTTCTTCTTTAAGTGTTTTTAATTTGAACAAATTCCCTCCAGCTAATTTTTGGTTACTTGTGCCTGGCTCGGGAGAAGACCTTTTCCTTTTATTAAAGAGGAATGTTTTTAATCACACGCATTCTTCAACCTGACTGAACTCTGAACCTTTCACAGCTAATCAACATAAGATGGGAAACGCTTTTCCAAAAAGAAAACCGCCTGTTTTCCGCAAAAACTGCTGCTCGGCCTCAGACAAAGCTCTTCGCCGTGTGTGATCGGCAGCGCTGGCACGGGGTGCAGGGCACGGGGTGCGGGGCACAGGGTGCAGGGCACGGGGCACAGGGCACGGGGCGGCGGAGGGGGTGGTGGCAGGGACGCAGGGAAGGCGGCGTGGTTTGCTCCGTAATAATCCCCCTGCCCGGCTCCGATCGCTCCTTGCTTTATTTCCCTCTTCCATACCTGCAGCTCTTCGCTGATCTTGCCTCTTTAAAAATCAAAATAATCAGGAAATGCCAAAGTAAAGGTTTCTGTGCTGTTTCTTATTTTATTGGGTTTTTTTTTGGGGGGGGAGATGGCTGTTTTCTGAGAGCAGCGGCACCACCCGTGGTTTCCCCTTCGGGCAGGGAGTGACACGAGCCCCGGGCTACCCCCACTGGCCTGGGAAACTTGTCCCCACCAGATCTTGCCCAGGCCAAAAGGCTCGGCAGGAGCCCGGGAGGTGTTTGATATTTTGCAGAGCGGGAGCCCGTCGCCGTCCCCACGCTCACTCCCTCTCTCCCCACCTCTCCAGGCGCTTCGGCTCTTTTCCCAGCGCGGAGCCGTGCCGTGCCGGCAGCCTGGAAAATGCTGGTAACCTGCTTGCTGAGCACAGAGCTCGCATTCAGGCCCGCAGCGCCGAAGGCTTTCCCAGGGCACGCCGGGGAGAGACTCCCTGCCGACGCCGCTCTTGGCCGTGTTGCAATCTCCCCTTTCCGCGGAGGAAGGGTGGAGGTGCGGCGGCGGGTACCTGCCCAGGTGCGGAGGGGTTTGTGCCCTGGGCCCTGCACCCGCCTCCGCGCCGTCCCCGCGGCTCCCCGCGCCGTCCCCCCCGCCACGGCCTGTTTTTCCTCCCGCTGACCCAGAAAAACAACCGCCGGGTGCCACCGTGACGTGACAGCCCTGGTGCTTCTGCTTTGCCACCTGCTGCCACAAAGCAGCAAGCGGTCCCCGTGGCCACCGCCACCTCCCGCCCAGGGGGTGCCGTCAGATCCCAGCTGCCTCCCGGGCTGTGGGAGCTCTGCCATTACTGATGGCTCAGCAGAAGCAGGGAGGAGAGGGAGGAGTCGTCGTGTCTTTTTGCAAAGAGTTTCGCTGTGTTTTTTCAAAGTCTTTTGCCCTGCCCCGGTGCCACCGCGCTGCTGCTGGTGACATGGTGGCTGCGGAGCCCCTGCCAGCCCCCAGCACTTGTCTGAAGATGAGCTTGCCACCGGCGCTGGCCTTCCCATGCGAATGTTCTTGAGAACTAAAAATAATTCGCAAAAATGTTGGCAGCTGGACATCCAGCCGGGAGAGGAGCCTGTCCCAGAAACCGTCCGCCTCTTCCCGCGGTGGGTGCTCCCAGTTCGCTTCTCCCTCCCCAGCACTTGCCCTGCTCCCAGCCGAGAGGGAGAGGAGGAGGAGGGATTCGGCCCCCTGAGGCTGCACGGGGCCAGCGGAGCATCCCGGTCCCAGCCTGTGCATCCCAGTTTTAGCCTGTGCATCCCAGTGCCAGCCCCGCCGTGGCCACGTGCCATCGCGCTGGTGGCTTACGAGGGTCCGTTAGGAACCAGCAGGACTCGGGCTGGGCTGGGGAAAGGGACAGACCCCCCAGGAGCCGCCGTGGGGCCATGCTTTTGGCCTTCTTGGGGTGAGGGGAAGAGGAGGAGCCGCTGGCCTGGCTGCCTGCCCCCTGAATCATGTGTGAGCATCGCAGGCTGTGGGGAGGGGAGTTGTTTACTGTAACTCTTGGCGGAGGTCCCGGCATGAAACCCCAAATGATTTCAAGCTGCAGCAGGAGGTCATGGCTGAAACAAACAGCTCCCAGGGCAGGAAGGGCTCTGCGAAGGGCTCCAGAGCTGCTGGAGCAGGAGGGATGCAGAGCATCCCAGGGAGCTGCCATGTACGGGTGCCACGTGTCGGAGGGGGGTCCCAGCGTGGGGACAGTGGCCGGGGCACCCCCCCAGGGTCTGAGCTGTGCTCCCAGCACCGCCGTCCCTGGCAGGTCCTCCTCCCTCACCACCCTGCCACTTGGCACATGAAGCCTTTCTGAGCTCTGGAAAACCACCCCGAGTTTTGTGGCTGTCGCCAGCGCTGGCCAGGTGCGAAGCTGTAACGTCAGGGCTCGGGGCGGGCTGGGCCCCCTCTGTCTCCCTGGGGCACTTTGGGCTGGTCCCTGCTCTCACGCCGCCTTGTTTTCATCCCATCCTCCCTCTCTCCCACCTCCTAAAAGCGTTCCCAGAATGTCCCCGGCCGAGCAGGACGCTGTGTGTGGAGGGCTCCCTGTCCCGTGGATGCGCAGAGCGGGGGGGGCCGTGGCAGGAGGAGGGTCCGCGCAGGCTCTGCCGGCGGCTCTTCCCTGGCTCCGGTGCCTCTTGGCCGTGGGGATGCTCGACAGCCTTTTTCCTGGCGCTGGGCGAGCGGTGAGAAGTTGTTTTTCTGGCTGCTGGCCGCTGGCCTGCCCGTCCTCCCTCTCCTCCAGCACACGCGTCCCCTCCCACTGCTGCTCTTCCGCTGCTTCAGAGTTTGTTTTTAAAAAGACTAAAACAAATGAGGTAAAGAGATTCCCAGAGACCCCGCCGGTGCCTTCCCCCTCGGGCCCGTGCTGCCGTCCGCAGCTCCCTCTCCCTCCCCAGAGGCGTCTGGAATAGCTCCTCCTGCCCCTGTGGTTGCCCCCAAGACCTTCTTGCCCCGTTTTGCCCTGGGGAGGTGCTGGAGGGGCCGTGCTGAACCTGAGGATGCTGCTGATGGGGAGGTGAGAACAAAGACTGCTGCTGAGTGTTGGCCGGTGGGGGCTCCCCGTGGGCATTTTTGGGGCATTTTTAGCACTGCAAGTAGAAGACTGTGACAGCCCTTCTCTAGATGAGAGATGGTGATCTCTCTTCCAAGGATGGAGGCTTGGTGGGCTGATCCCTTCCTCCTCGTTCCCGCACTTTCCCCTCTGAATGATCCTTCTGTGTGTACGCAGCCCTTCTCAGGGTCTCAAAGCTGAGCCCCACGGCTATGGGCCCCCAGGGGCCCCCGCTGCATTTCCCAGCTCCTGCCCCTCTTGTGGCAGAGAGCAGGAGAGTGACGGGACGGAGGGACGGCGGAGCTTCAGCGCGTCCCTGCAGATCGACAGCGTCACGTGGCGGGGCCTTGGCTCGGCTGGGAGCTGTCAGAAGTCCCCGTTTCCCAGCCTGAGATTTGCTGGTTACAGTCTGTCCTTGTCTGGCTGCCAGCAGCCCGGCACGCTGGGTAGCACTGCGTACACCGCACCGCTGCCTCCCCCCAGCCTTCCTCCCACCGCGCAGCCCTGAGGGGCTTGGCCAGCGCCCGTCCCTCCGGCACCCTCCTCCTCCTCGCTGGGAGCACACGTGAGCGGAGAACAGGAGGTGACAGCCCGGCTTATCGCTTGCGTCCTCCAAAATCACTGACGTGTTGCAAGAATCCTCTGGGGATTGCTGAACCTGGGAGGTTTCTGGAGCAGCAGCGGGTACGGCCTCCCAGGGCGGTGGTGTTGGCACCGTGCTGCCAGGAGATGGGATCTGTCAGCCCCGTGGAGGACGTTAGGCTTTTTGGGACCCCTGGCTTCTTGCAGGTGCAGAAGGGCACGTAGAGAGAAGACTTGGGATCTTCTTGCTCAGGGTAGACTTCACTTGGACTCTTGTTCGCTCATGAAAATACAGCTGAAATGTGCTCGTCTGCTTTTGCGCCGCCTGACCCTCAAAGCGGGGCTGTGGGGCTCATCCTGCCCCACGTCTCATGGCATCGTGTCGTGTCCAGCCCCGAGGCCCGACTGATAACGGGCAGAGGAGCTCAGTGGCTTTCGGGCTGCAGATGTTGATCTTCCTCAGGCTCCTTATCGTGCCGGTTACGTGGGGCGGGCGTGTAGGGTGTAGCAATTAGAGCCAATTAGCCAGAGGCAAATTAAATCCCAGGCAGTTATCAGCGAGATAGAGAGAGAACGGGATAAACCCTGCAGTGGGATTTCCTGGGAACATCAGGTCCTTCTCCGACGTGGCCTGAGGTTGGGGACATTTCTGTCCTGGAGAACTGAGCTGGTGCCGAGAAGCGTTTGCCCTCGACCGGAGGGAGTTTTCCCCCCTGGGCTACGCAGGAAAGGCTCAGCTGGCCCCGTTTCAGCAGGGCCGTGCACCCGGTGGTGCTATTAATAGACCCTGTGCCCTCCTCGGGTGGACACGCTGGGGCGGGCGTTTGCCGGGCTCCCCCCGGCAGAGCCGTGTCCGTGCTGCGGTACGGGGCAGGAACCCGCAGGAACCCGCAGAGGTTCCTCCTGCAGCATCACAG
>JAOQGH010000095.1:0-23127 GCA_025769975.1 Gallinago jamesoni
TGGTGTGTCAGCCACCCCTCCCAGTGTTGTGTCATCAGCAGTCTTGCTGAGGGTACACTCCATCCCTTCATCCAGGTCACCGATGAATATATTGAACAGGACTGGGAACACCACTTGTTCCAGATCTCCCCAACGTTTCGGACTGTCTGAGGCACAGCCACACTTTCTCCTCCTTCCCTGCCCCGTTCACAGTTTGGGGTGCTCAGCTCCTCACCTACAAAAACAGCAGGGCAGCCACTCACCCCCAAAATCAGAGAGGGGGTGTCAAGACACCAGCATTGGAAGGTGCTTCCAGAGCCCTGCAACACAGGCATAGGTGTGTCTAGGATTGCACGTACCAGCTCCGATACAAATACACACCATTGTGGGGATTTGAACAAAGGCAGCCATAAAAAACGAAGGAAAAAAAAAGAAAGAAAAAAAGGCTCTTGATTAAGTCAAAATTAGCTTTTCTACTGCAACAAAGCAGTTGATGTTTATGTGGGACCTTGCCTCCATAGAAGAGTCCCTGGAAAGGCAGATGCATCTCCTGTTAACGTCAGAGAGAAGCCTCCTGTGGACTTAAGTGTCCTCAGATCTGCTTCTTGCACAAGGCAGCAAGCGCGTGTGTGGTACTGGCGTTGGGGAAACGGCTGAGCATGTACAACAATTAGTTTTTATAAATGCAAGATTTTGGCTATTGTTTTAGCTGCCTGTCCCTGGGGATCCTCAGCAGTGCTGCATTATTGATGATGCTAAATGGGGTTTTCAACAAAGCCGGTTTGAAGGCTTGTGAATGCCAAAACAGCATTTCAACCCATTAAACTTCACAGACGCAACAATTTCTTCTAAAAATAATCATCAGTTCTTCCCACCAGAAAAAATAACAGCCTGGCCAATTCCTAACGTGCCAAGTTTCAGGCGGGCCTGATTTTTATGGCTGAGCACAAAAAGCACAAAAAAAGCACAAAAAAAAAAAAAAAAAAAAAAAAGAAATGAGTCTATAATGGAAACAGGGACAGGGCTGGGATGTAGGTGAAGAGCAGCCACCTCACACAACAGAGCTGCCAGCAACGCATTCCACCTTGCTAATCCTGAATTTTCCTCTTCAGAGGAAAAGATGTTTTAACTCCTGCTAACATCCTCACCATTATGCCGATGGAAATACAGTCACAAGGCAATTACCAGCCCAGCCAAGGACCAGCCATTGTGGGGCTGACAATAGCTCGTCCAGCCCTTCTGAGGAAAAACAAATACCCTCAACCTTCTCTGAGATTTTAAGTCTAAAGTACTAAGTATAAATCAGTAACCTAATTAGCGAGGGCTTTGGCATATTGATTTGCATCAGATTACACAAATTAACGACACACGCAGTGTGAGACAATGCGGCAGGACAGGCTGGGAAGACGAATGGGGGGGGACACGACACGACACTGCCACACATGATAGAGGCCCGGGCACCCCAGATCTCACGATGGGGATGGAGCTGCTCCCACTCAGCTCCTCCGTGGCTGTAGGGAAGACAGAGACATTATCCCGTTGAAATAGATAACAACCTGAAACTTAAAAACTTAAGAGCTGTTTTTTTAATCAAAACGCCTGTTTTTAACGGTTGCAGTAAGGTCTGGCTGGGAGTTAAATGGAGATGGGCTCCAGGGGACACCAGCAAGGTGCATGGGTGGGTGAGGTTCCTGCTCTGCTCCTGCTGGGCCATGGGACATACACAAGTGAATTCACCACAGAGAGAACAAAGATTTGGGGGGAAAAAAAGCAGCCAGGGCAGCAATCAAACACGGGGCAAAGCCATCAGTAATGGGCTGAAGGAGCCCCAAAGGGCAGAGGCCAACAAGGCAGGGCAGGTTCAGGGAGGAAGAGCAGCTCCACCAGCTCCCCACCAGCACCCAGCCTACAGCCCATGGACAGCAAGCAGAGGAAGGCAACACAACGTATGTTCTCAGCATCCTCCAAAACCTGCCCGGTTTGGCAAAAGCCTCTTCCCCTCTGACCACGTGCCCCTTCTGTGCCTGGGAGGGTCCCCCCCACCCCCAGTGTCCCCCTGCCTCTCACCAGGCTGTCCTGCCCAAGGGACTCCCTAAAAGGATGGTCCTCCCTTTGAGAAGAGAGGGACAAGGGAGGGGGCCATGCCCAGGATGCCTCCCCCTCCTCCCGGGGCGGGCAGCCCCTCCTTGCTCCAGCAGTTATGAAAGGGCTCTCCATCCATGTAATCCATTAGATACAAATTACTGCAATTTAAGCACACTTGACCCAGAATTACAGCAAGCCCATAAAGAGCTGCCTCTTCCCAGGCAATTTACACTCTTACAAACCCTCAAACAAACCACAGCAGAGGATTAAAAACCACCACCAACAAAAACCCTAACAAGAAAGCAAACCAAACCCAGAGAACACCATGCTTGAACCGGCACTATCAAGAAATGAGAACCACCCCCAGGGCCAGCCGGCATCCAGGCAGTCCTAAAAACACCCAAACTGCACCATCTCTAACAGCTCGTCTTGCATTTACCTTAAACCATTACATCCCAGCCTCTTAGAAGGAAATCCCATGGACACAGTGCTCCATAACCATTCGGGACAGGGATGGCACCCCCCCCCCCAGCCCCGGGGACAAAGGCAGGAAGGACACTGCTGACCTGGTGGCCACTCACACTCCCAGGGTGGCTCCTGGCTGCAAGTCCCCCCCCCCCGTAGCAGCTCAGGTTAACACCAATCCCACCAGTCAGGAGGGGGGGTTACAATGCTCCTGTATCAATTTTCACCCTCTTCCAATCATTTCTTGATTTATTTTTGAATTACTACTTGTCCAGGGTGGCATCCCAAGCAAGAGAAGCAGCAAAGGTCAGACCAAGCCTGCAGATACTGCAGTATTGGCTTAGGGACTACTGCAGGCAGGTGGCCACCGGCCATCTCATCAAGCAAAGACTTGAGGCAGAGACACTCTGCAGTTATCTTTAATAATCAGACTGGCTTACACAGAAAAATAAAACCAGCAGCATTAAAAAAAAAAAAAAAAGTGCAAATTATTTTTTTCCCAGCAGTGGGAGATGGATTTAGCCCCGGTTTGAGTTTTCCACCATAGCAGCCATGCCCACCAGCTTCCACACACACCAAGCCATGGGCCTTGGGGTCCCCAAGATGCTCCAGGGCTGCCTGCACCAGCAGGACCTGGGTGTCTCCACAGCCCTGGCTGCAGAGAGGTGGCATGAGCTCTGCCAGGGACGAGAAGAAATGTCACAGTTTTGTGCTGGCAAGCGAAGGGTGTGAGTAGGGCACAGGCCCCCCCATGCAGGCTGTCACTGATCAGGCTGCCACCATCACCACCGGGGGCTGCAGAAAGGCAGAAGGGAAGAAGGGGCTTGGGGAAGGAGGGGAAGGTGACAGAGAGGGCTAGCAGTTACTGTGGGGCGTGAAGACAGAAGGGATTTTTCCATGTCTTGCTCTGAAGTGTCCGACACCAGATGCTACCATGGGAAAGGAGCCGGGACCACCCCTGAGGTCTTGCTTGGTCCAGCAAGTCTCACATCCAGCTAAAGCAATTAAGAGGATGGTGACAGAAACCTCAGCACCATCAGTTCTAAGAAATAAATGAAGGACATGGAGCTGCTGGAGCAGGTTCAGGCGAGGCTATGAAAATGCTGGGGGGGCTGGAGCCCCTCTGCTGGGAGGACGGGCTGAGAGAGTTGGCGGGGTTCAGCCTGGAAAAGAGAAGGAGGTCTCTCTCTGGGGAGACCTTAAGAGCCCCTTCAAGTCCCTAAAGGGGCTCCAGGAGAGATGGGGAGGGACTCTGGATCAGGGAGGGGAGCCATAGGACAATGGGGAACAGTTTTAAACTGAAAGAGGGGAGATTTAGATGAGATCTGGGGAAGAAATTCTTTGCTGTGAGAGCCTGGCCCAGGTTGCCCAGAGAAGCTGTGGCTGCCCCATCCCTGGAGGGGTTCAAGGCCAGGCTGGATGGAGCTTGGAGCAACCTGGTGTGGTGGGAGGTGTCCCTGCCTAGGGCAGGGGGTGGCACTGGATGATCTTTAAAGGTCCCTCCACCCCAAACCATTCTGTGATTCTATGATACCAAGAGGTTGCACCTCCCAGAATTAATACCCCAACTCGTCAGTGAGGACGAAGGCCAGGCTGGCTCAGGCAGGGGCAGGACCTTTCCCTGGCCATGTGGGAGGACTCCTCCTTCTGCCCTGGTCATTTGTCCTGCTTCAGAGGCCCACCACTCACTGCAGCACAAAAAGAGACTCTGATGACAGGAGTCCCACCGCTTGCTCTCCTGTCCCCTGCCAGAAGGGTGGATGGGGAGGCTGGTCCAGGGAGGAAGGGGAGTACAAGCCTTCCTCAGGGCGACTAGCACGCCTCGTCCCTTCCCCGTATGGTTTAGTTTACAGGCTCATGTCAGAGAGCCAATTTCACACACAAACACAAAACAAAAGCAGGAACACAACTTTTGATCATCCTACATTGATATTTACTCTCGTTTCCTGTAGCCCCAGGTGACAGATCTGTCCTTTATATAGCAGAGGATGGTTGTGCCATTAACAAAGTCAACTGGACACACTTAAAACTCATGGCAGGTCTTGTACCAAACTAAGGAATAATATTCAGTAAGTAATTAGATGTAAAATGATAAATATAAATTCAGAAACGTTTTCTTCTGAGCAGATATGCTCAAAAGCAGAATTTACAGCAACTTTCTTACATATGAACATGCCAAGAAGGGAGATGTTGGAGAAGTCAGCCCCTCGGAACACAAGGGCTTTTGTTCCACCATTCTCTGAGCTCTGAAGAAGTTTAATTTATTTATTTATTCATTTAACTTTGCCGGCCTGCCAGCTGGGTATAAGCCAGAAGGGTTATCCAGTCAGACCTTACTGCGATATATTTACAATGGTAGTGCATCTAAGGTTTGTTTATTTCAGGATTAAAATTCAAATGGCTAGAACCATTTAAATAATTAAAGGGCAATCAGAAAATGCCATGAAACCAAACAAATCAGGAAAAGTCATGGAAACCAACAGCAATATTTAATTCAGAAATTCTCTTTTGTTAGGGAACTTAGCTGAAAGAAAACAGCTGGATGTAGTTCAACCCTCTAAATTAAAAACAATCTAACAAGGTCTATAGGGATAACTCTTTCAGCTACATATTGGAGACCAGATTCACTTCTACCAAGTAAATATAATAGCACTCAAAAGCTAGAAAGGAAATTCCTCAGAACTGAGGTAGTTTCTAAGTATCAGCACATTTTCCAATTCCTCGCAAGGCAACTTAGCTATTTACAATCCATTTTTTCCCACACATAAATTTATAACTTTTTCAATTTTATGGTTCCATATTTTATTTCTAAAGAAAAATAATCTAGCCAGAAAATCACTAACTCTACTAACATCATGTTTTAATAAATAACTGGCTACTTCTAGTAAAATTAAGCCTCCAGGATTGTTTATACCAGCCAAGAATACTCTGTCTTTATAGCTTTGCAGAAATTTGGTGTGAAAATAAAGTTGAATATAACACTGACCCTGAGCTAACAAGTAATTAATGCTTCAATATAAAAATAGAAAATTATCCTTACAAGACAAGGGTGGAAAATAGAGCAAACTCTTGCTCTCTGGATTGCTCTCCGGATTGCTCTCCTGGCTGGATTCCTGCATCCAAACCAGACCTAAAGGCTACCTAAAGCAGGAGGAGACGTGCAGAATAATTTTGAGTCTTTCCGAAGACTTATGTTTTCTCTAAACTCTTTTAAAAATTATTTCATCTCTCTCTTAAAAATATACATTTCTTTTATTAATGAGTTGCCATTCACCACAACACTGTTCCGCAGCACAGGCAGAGAGAGGGTAGCGCTGAAAAGCCACAGCCTCTGGGCAACGGTGCCCGGGGGACCCAATACAGTGAGAAATGGAGGAATCTTCAGCCCCGCCAGCTCCTGCCTGCTCCTCCTCCGACCTGCTGCAACTGTGCTGCCTGCCTGCTCCTTCCCTTTTGCTCCCCATCAGAGAGGAAACAAAAATCCTGCAAGAACAAACCTGACACACCCCCCCCGCCTCCCTTCCCACAAAGTAATCCTTAAACACAGCAAGAAGAAAAAACAAATTTTAAAAATTAATCCAACATTCATCTAACAAACTTGTGGACAAGATGAGATGCTGGTGTTTGGATGTGTGAGACAACAAGTTGCTTCCAACTGAACAAGTTTAATGCCTTATTCCCCCGGGGGATGCGCATCGGGAACTGCCCCACGGGAGTTACAGCTAATGGCAAGGATGCCAGGGGACAAGTGACAACTCTTCTCAGCGTCTGCAGAACCGGAATTCTCTGTAGCCTCTTCCAATTTCACCAAATATCCTGTAAAAAAAGGTACAATCTGCTCCTGGCATTAATGCCCTGTGCAAAGGGGGCACTTGGCACACTGACCAGCCTTGCCTTTCCCTTCTGTTTTACCGCATGATAAAGACAAATTACTTCCATTTCTTCCCAGATAAGGCAACTAACATGATGTGGATGAACGGGAAGTTAACTACATGAAACATGTTTTCTGCTTGTGGGGCAATTATTTTCTTCCCCGTAAGATAACATGATAAATAAAACCTGCTTCTGTACAGATATTTCTGAAACACATACTTGTTACAGGCCAAGAGAAGACCCCGGGTTGATTTTTTTCACTTTTGTAAGAAATATGGTAAAATAAAATAAAATAAAATAAAATAAAGTGATAAAGACACAAATGCCGAGCTAACTACAGGCTTGTATATACATTTTTGTTATCCACTCTAACATGGACTCTCGGTGAACAGGACAGACTGGTAGTCCCCGTTCCTGTTATTCCCAGAATAGCAAGGGAAAAAAAAAAAATGATCAGTATCTTAAAACCAGTGGCAACATAGTAAAAACTGTACACTGTTGTCCATTAACTTAAAAAGCGAAGTCCCTAGATGGTATAAAAGTGAAAGCAGGTGCCTTCTAACTTTTATTATCAAAGTCTTTTTCCCCCCCCCAGACCCCTACGCTGCACAATTATCTCCATTGTCTTTGCAGGGCCAAGAACAAAACGCTAAGGAGCAAGGCAGCTTGTGAGGAACCGCTCCTGGCGGCAGCAGAAGTGTTCAGGGTCTTGTCGCTCTTGTTGGAGCTCCCGGTGACTTCGGTGGCGTTGAACTCGAACTCCGGGGAGCACTGCTGGAGCTCGCAGCCGCTGCCGCTCTCCTCCCCGCTGCTCTCCTCGCCTGCCGAGAAACACAGGCTTGTCCTCCCCCGCAGCCGCAGGAGGCAGCAGGGGGGCGTGGGGGGAACACAACAAAAAAAAAAGGAAAAAGCAAGCGCGCAGATGTTCTGCCATTTATGAGATGTTTGGATGTTTATGAGATGCAAGCGTGAGTCCTCTGGTTAACGGGGCTTCTGTAACGTGGTTTGTCACACTCATCCCTGCGGCTGGACACAAGCCGGCAACGTGTGCTGGAGCCCTGAACCTCCTGCACCCTGGGCTGCATCCCCAGCACCGGGGCCAGCAGGGCGAGGGGGGGAATCTGCCCCTCTGCTCCCCTCTGGGGAGACACCCCCCCAGTGCTGCCTCCAGCTCTGGGGCCACCAATAGCAGAAGGACATGGAGCTGTTGGAGCAGGGCCAGGAGGCCCCGGAGATGCTGGGAGGGCTGGAGACCCTCTGCTGGGAGTGGGGGCTGAGAGAGTTGGGGGGGTTCAGCCTGGAGAAGAGAAGGCTCCGGGGAGACCTCAGAGCCCCTTTCAGTCCCTAAAGGGGCTCCAGGAGAGATGGGGAGGGACTCTGGATCAGGGAGGGGAGGGACAGGACAAGGTGGAATGGTTTAAAACTAAAAGAGAGGAGATTTAGACTAGTTCTAAGGAAAAATTTTACTCCAGGTGGCAAAACTCTGGCCCAGGTTGCCCGGAGCGGGGATAGACACCCCATCCCTGGAAAGATTCCAGGTCAGATTGGACAGATCTCCGAGCAAGCTACTGAAGATGCCCATGGCAGGGGGGTTGGACTGCATGACCTTTAAAGGTCCCTTCCAACCCAAGCCATTCTATGATTCTCTGGGAACAGCCCTCCTCACGCAGCCTGTCAGAGATGCCCGTTCCCACCCTCTTTACTAACACGCTTACCCACAGCTGAAGCTTAACCAGCTACCCCACATTAGCATGAAATCCAATTAAAAAAGGAAAAAGAAAAAGAAAAAGGCAAGCAACAGCAAACATACTTATGTCAATGAAGTCGACGTCATTCCCACTGTACGCATTCTTCAGCTTGTTGGTCATCACACGCAGAGCCATGATTTGCCGGCGAATCACCATGTCTGGCTTGGTAATATCGACTTCTACCTCCGGGTTATTCACTTGGTTTGCTAAGCCATTGCCAGTCACTGCGAAGTCGTATCTGAAAAGAAACCATTCCTGCTGGTACCAGAGCTGCAGCTCGGTGGGGTCCCCCGCCAAAGGGCCACAGTGTGAGAACTGGTGATGCCCCCCCTGTTTGCAGCCTGGGCAAGTCTCTGAGCCCAACGTCATCATCCCAAGCGCTAATCCTCATGGAGCCCTTCTCCACCTTCTTACCCCTTCCCCTCTGCCTGCAACATGAACAGCATGCGGAATTAAACACGGTTTTCATACACCCTGTGCCACAAAGGCAGGGGAAAGGCAATCTTCTCCCCAACTTGAAAAGAGAAGGGAGATCTGGGGTTTGTAATAATAATAATAATCATGGCTTACAACAGCATAAATCAGCTTGCTGCAGGCAACAGTGCAAAACAAGCTGCTGAGATGCCCTGATGCCCAGTTAGATGACACTTGTGGGAAAACAACCTCAGGGGCCATAGTTATCCCAGAGAAACCTACAGGAACTGTTGGAGCCAGGAGTGTCATTGTGGCTTTGCATAATGTATCTTAACCATCAAGCTGGGGTATTAAACCCGTACTTCTCATCACGCAGACATGAGATGCAATTCCCCTAATGGCCCCAGCAGGAGAAACATCTGTGACGTTGAAGATGAGATACCATAACCCCACGCATCGAAGCGGACAAGAGCCAAGCTGCTGAGCCCGAGGAGCACAGATTTGAACACATGTATGGCCTCTCGGTTTAAAAGAGAGACCGAGCAACTAACCCCAACAAAATCCACCTCCCAAAATAGATATTTGGTGTGCCATTTTTATAGAGCAGGGATGAGACATATTTTCCCTCCTTCAGTCACCAGACTTGTAAGAAAAATCACTGTTTAACAGAAAAAAAAACGTACTTTTTTTAGTTACGATGCCAACATTGGTATCAGGAGAAAGAGAAAAGCCTTTAGTACAAGCTACTGGTCCTGGAGAGCAAGCAGCACACCTGAAGGGAACACTCAAACCCTGCCCTCTATACTGCACACAGGAGGGTTTATTATTCTCATTATTACTGTTGTTGGGTTTTGTTAATAGTTGTGATGGATATTATACATTTCAAAGAAGCCAGAAAGAGCCCAAAGCATGGAAGACTACTGAACTTCTGGCATGGTGGAGCCACAGAGAAAAGCAGTAACAGCAAAGGACAATATCTTGCAGACCCCACACAGGATGTCCAGCATCCCCTCTGTCTCCTTGCCCAGTGCTGCCAGGTCTCTGTCTCCCCTCCCTACTGGTGCCAGACCTCACACGCTGCAGAACCTGCCACAAAAATCCCTGTTCAAGCTGCTGATAGCAAGACATCAGGAGGGCAGAGCCCTTTCTTGTGGCAGAGACCCAAACCATCACCTGGCTGAGCAAGGCAGCTTCAGGCACACAGGGAACAGCGCCGAATTGATGCTGTATGGCCGAGTCCAGTGCCCCCAAAATATCAAGGCCAAAACCTGTTATTACCTAGAAAAACAGCTGGAAAACCCTGGATTACTATTTTTTTTTAATGGAACATCTTGGATTTTGCTTGTATTTCCTCAGTAAGCAAAGAGAAAAAAAGAAACTTCAATTTCCAAAATAAAAGTTAGTTACATAAACCATATGACAAAACCCCTTTGGCTTATTCAAAGCCACCACCCCAGTTTGTAACTATTTTTCCATAAAAAGCTTACATGAAAACTACTGGCCCCCTCGTGCCACTGACCTCAGAGTGGAGAAGAGGGCCTTTCACCAGCCTCTCTCTCCCCTGCCTTTGCTCAGCAAGGAACCCACCAACAGCTCCTGGTAGAAACACCAACTGGGGGCACTGGGGCAACTGGGCTGTCAGGCAGCGCCAGCATCCCTGCTCTGCGGCCACGAGACAGGGTTTTGTACACATCATCTCCCCAAACCCAGGAGCAAGTTGAAGTCCAAAGAAAGATGCTGCCACCTGGGTATCTGGACTCAGTTCCCTCTAAAACAAACCACCAAGAGCTTGGACAACCGTTTAGCTTTGCGTTCAAACTCTCCCATCTCTGAAGAAAAAAGGGGTAAGGGCAGCAGCCTGTCCCGGGGAAACTGGGGTGACTCCCGTAGGGGAAGAGGGCTCGGGGAGAGGGGCTGGCACACCGGGAAAGGCTGGGGTGAGAGGCAGAGAGTAAATGAGGGGGCAGCAGCATTGCCAAACCTGCTCTTGGCGCTCCCGTTCCAGCACTCGTTCTCATTGACAGTGCCCACAGACATCTTTTCATCATTGCAGATGTTGCCAGGGAGAGAGGACCAAAATTTTTTGGCTTGCTTCAGCTTCTCTTTCACATCAGTAACCTATTAAATGAAAGAAAAAAAAAAAGAAAAAACACAGGACATAATCCAGAATACCAAACGCTCATTAAAAGTGAAGCTGGAAAGGTATTTTTTTATCACAACAGACACGCATAGGCCAGATCTTCGGGCTGCGTGTTTTGATGGTTGATCTACTTTTTTTAATACAAAATTAAACACCACTCCTCAAACGCGTATTACTAATCAGTCAAGCCCTTACAACAGGCACTTTTCTGATGTCGAAGCGTTGAGGTAATTCACGTCTAGAGCCACAGGCAGATTACACCCCTCTGAAAGTCTGAGACAGCCAAGGAATATTAAGAAACCCTATAAATCACACATGGGAAATGACAGGCTGCAGCAGGGGGTGCGGAGCACCAGCGCAGCACCGGCAGCACCAGGCACTCACCAGCCGGTCCAAGCTCGTGCCGGCAGCTGTCGTCGGCCGCTCCTCGGGGTTGTAGGGTCTGAAACGAGCGCTGAAACCGCCTTCGGAGACGGAGCGAGCTGTCCGGCCCTGGGCAAGCGTTTTTGGCTGGCCGCATCCCTGGAAAACCTACAGTGGAGAAGGAAAGGGCTTTATGAAACGGGAGGTCTCGGGAGCCTCCCTTCTCCAGGCTCCAACCCAGTCCCTGCCCAAAATAACATGTTGGCTTTATAAATACTTGAAAGGACATTAAGGAAAAAAACACAGGGAGGAGAACAGGGAAAGAAAACACGTTGCAGAAATAAGGTCCAATTGTCCTCTGGGCCCACGTACCTTCTGAGACACCTGCATGCTGTTCTCCTGCATGTTCATGATCGCATCCGAAATTTTTACATCGATGGGATCCATGACTGACTCAATGTTGAAGGGACCCTCCAACCTCTCTGCTACCAGCAGCATTGAATCTAACACAGGGAAAGAAATGACAGATTTTAACTAACAAGCAAAAAGGACAACAGATTGAGCGCCCAGACATTAATCACCACCAACACCACTTCTGACCGCCACACAACTCCAGGAAACATTTTGCTCCATTCCCAGAGCCTACAACTTCACTGGGCACGTACATGCTGCCAGCACCAAGCTATGGGATCACAGACGTCAAAAGCTGCGTTAAATGAAGAAGAAAGAACCATAATGGAATTGTTGGAGTTGGAAGGGACCATCTAGATCATCTAGTCCAATTCCCCTGCCAAAAGGCAGCCTGTAATCAGCTCCTCCCATTAGAACAAGCATTACTAACACCCTCCTCTCTGTGCCCGTTTATTAAAGGTTGCCTTGTGTCATTTGTTTTCCAGGACTGCTCTCAAAGCCACCGGCTTCCTTATGCTGGTCCTGAATGCAAGACACCAATGCGGAAGAGCTCAAGATGCCCACTGCCACCGTCTCTCCCTTACGGAAGACTAGAGGCATTGCCTCGGGGAGCCACGGGATGGCCCCTTCTGGGAGAGCAGGGAAAACACTGTGCACGGATGATATATTTGGCACATCTCTGTGTGAGTGGAGATGGAACAGTCCCTCAGCCAACACTGGGTCACTGCTCCTGTGCCAACACGCACGTACTCATCGAATACATCATTAAACAGGACAGCTACCAAAGTGCCATTGCTTCCTCTGGGGAATTGTTATTGATGCTAAGGCTTTCACCCTGTGCTGCATTTCAGCCTCTTGTTGGGTCTCCCCTGGACGGTGCCTCCAGGTGCCAAGTGCTCATCTCTTCTCACCCATGGCAATCTTTAATTAACGTTAGTTTTCCCTGCAGTCCCTCCATCCCAGAGCACTCTGTTTGCTGGCCTCCTCTTCTGCGGCAGTTTGTGATGTTCTGCCACACACTCATCACCTCCCAGTTGCATTTAATTCTTCATTTTTTCCTAGCGTGTGTGAGGTGGGAGGTCAGGGCACAACGGCTGCTCTGGCCCCAAGGAAAACCCTCTCCTGAGGAACTCCTCCCCGCTCCCAAGGACATGCCTGTTCCCTTCTATTAAGGAGAAATGGGCATTTCAGAGTCAGTCTATAAATTTCTCTTGAAAAGTGTTTCTCTTGACATTTATTGTCCTCCTAAGCACAGGAGGAACTTTCAACAAGCAGAAAACTTCTGAGGGCTCCAGCTACCTGTTAAAGCCCCCTGAAGACACACCACATACTGAACAATTTCGTAACACAGCCTTAGTGCCTGTTAAGTCCCAAGTCATGCTAAACTACACTAAAAAAAAAACCACAAACCGACAACAAATATATGGTGAGACTACTTGTGTATTTAAATTATTATTAATAATAATTTTATTATTATTTTAATTATTATTAATAGTCATCCAACAGCCAAACACCCACATGAACTGCAGATGCCCTCCTGGCCTGGAAATCCACTTTTTAAGGAGAACTCAATATTCTGAAGCTTTGTTGGGTTTTGGTTAAGGGTTTATGAGTCAATCAACCTATCCCAAGACCCAGGTCATCTGGGACTCCCGCAGCTCCGTCAAGGTGCCAGCGTTTAGGGAGTGAACCCTGGGAGGAGATGGAGCCTCCAGGAACAACCCCTTGCCCAGCAGGCACACCCCACCAGCACCAGTAACCGAGCTGCTGCAGGGCACAGCTGGAATTTAGCCATCAGGGACTACAAACAGGTCTGAACTAAATGCATTTAAAAAAAAAAAAGAAAAAAAAAGAAGAAGGTAATAACAAATGAAACAAAGAGTCTTAGACCATATTGTGGTGGGCTCCAATAAAGTGATGCTTCAAATCTCTGAGTAATGACTGCTAGCATGAATATACCATTGTGCCGGAGGGAGAAAAATGCTTTTGATGTGCTACCAAATGGACACTTTTGTAAACAAGTGGAGCACAACTTAAATGTGTTCATCATTGTCAAAGCTTTTGGGGTTTTTTCACGCGCATAAAGACCATCCCAGCACAGTTTGCAGGAAGCCGGTCATTTCAAATAAAAATATTATGAATACACCGATAATAAAACACACAAAATGTATAGTTAAAAAAATAATTAAAAAAAAAAAAAAAAAAGAAAGAAAAATCATTCCATTTTGTAACTACTTAATTCTCTGAGTGGCCAGGAAAGGCCGCAGATCAATAAAGTGTTTGTGAAAGACTGAAAGGAAACATAAACCCCAATTCTTCTGGCTGTTTGGCGTCTTTGTAAACTTTGAGCCGGGCAGGCCATCCACAAGACCATGGGAATGTAGAGCGAATTGGGTCCTTTGTTAGCGGGGGTGCCATGGCGTTCCCTGTATCACAGCCCAGGAATGCAGCCTCCGCTTTGACTGCCGAGAGAGAAAATGCATTCAGCCTCCAGCAGAGCTGCCAAAGCTGGCAAGAAAAGATAAGGAAAGCGGTAATTGCTCCTGGAGAATATATTCAACTGGAGCTCCTCAGGAGCTGGGATGCAAACTGGCAAGGGTTGCTAAATGATATAAACTTTCATCAAAAAGGGAAAAAAAAAATTAAAAAGAAGGTGGAGTGGGGGGCTTTAAATGATCCACAGTTTTGATTTTGGGGGGGCATCCTGCAAACTTTTACCTCCCACCAGGAGCTGGCTGGTATCCCCCCAGCAGCGGTGGTGAGCAGCAATGCCCCTTGGCAGCCCCATTGGGTCAGGCTAAGGCTGGCTGGGGCTCACACCACAACACCTCCAGAAATGAAGCTTCAGCTCAACTTGCCTCCCCAAAAGATGCTCCATTACTGGGAGAGAGGAGCTGATTATAAATATCACTTCTTTTGCCCCAACCCCATGGCAAAATAATTGGTGTTTGTAAGCCACGGCGAGGTGGCCCAGATCTGCTCCACAAAAAAAAATAAAAAAAAAAATAAAAAAAAAGGTCTGGCAGAGTGAAAAACATCCCCATGCCATTTATTACAAACACACAGGGTGACAAAGACTGTCTCTCCTCCCTGGGATGAGGAGATAGAAATGGATTTTTGGGGGTGGGGTGAGGGGGTGGGGGAACCACCCCAACCCACTCCGTATAGCTCCATCCCTTAAAGACCCTTTTCCTCCTGCATACATTTGTCCTTGCTACTGGCATTGAGACAATCCTTGGCGACAAAGCACCTCACTCTCATGAAGGAAAGCGATTCTTTCGCATTGTGCCACCAATAATCAGAAACCCACATCTTCAACCTCACTGTCTGACTTGAAGAACAAAAGGCAGTTCTCAGTCTTAACCCCAAGATCTGATTTAAAAGGGGAGGGAAGGAGGGGGAAGACCTTGACCATTCATTAACAACAATCTTTTTCTTCTTTTTTTTTTTTTAAGGGGAAAAAAAAAAGTCCTTTGCACACAAAGTAGTACTCCAGATATGTATATGGAGCCTGAATTCAACAGCTTTGAGCAGAGTAAACCTTTGTGGGGGAAAAAAAAATAATTAAAAAAAAAAAATGAAAAGGCAGGGGAGATTAACACTGTTTGTTCTGGAAAGCTCCAACACCCCCTCACCCTCCAACAGCTTGTCTCAAACAAAGTATACCCCCGTCTAATTGGTGTTCAACTGTGGCAGGAATAGAGGGTGAAATAATTTAAAGGTAGTTAAACGGGAGAAAACGACTACACCTGGGTCATTATTTCATACACCACAACTTCAACTGGTCCTTTGCAGAAGTAAGGAAGTATCAAGTCTTTTTGTCTCAAAAAACCCAACATACTTTATGTCACAGCCTGAAAAACTTTATGCAAGTGACTTCCATACAGACCTGATGACACATGGGCGTATTTTATACGCACACCCACCCACATTTACATACACTTGGATATAATATACTTACATATAATCTTTAAATTATTTTGCTGGGTTCAAAAATCTGTTTTAGACATGTAACAAATTATTATCATAACTTAGTATTTAAACCCGTGATGCAAAATAGCAATGAGTACATGCAGGTGGGTTGTTTGTTATTGTGGGATGGGGTTTTTTCTTTTCTTTTATTTATTTAAACCTTTAAACACACATGTAGGACATTTGTGATGCATGCCCTGCCCCAAACACCAGATCGATCTAATTTAATTTGCTTCAAGTGCCAAATAGAGATGGAAAACAAACTCTGCAACATAACCAGCACCTGTTCAGTTATTAAACTGCCTCAAGAAAGCACAGTTTGACTTTTCAGTACCCGTACTCCCCTGCAAGAATTAACCAAGCAAATACTGCCAATAAACGTAGCAAAGCTTAATACCATACTTAAGTAATGAGTGGGCAAGAAGCCCCCTTGGGGAGGAAGCACTGCAAGAAGAAAGCTTTAATTCCAACCTGGAATGGCATTTATTTATTTTCCCTTGTTTAATAATCTTAATTATCATATGCAGTCCCTGATCAGTCTGGTGTGACAGGCTCACTGGCTTCCCCTGAGGTTCGTTTTAGCTGCATACCACCTACAGCAATTAGCTGCTTGTGCTTTTGTCTGTTTTCTGGCATTATGCCCTTCTCTTTCATGGGATTCCTCCTTTCTACTTGGACTAGATGTTTGCAAGTCTTCTGGCTTTGAGCTATTTCAGTAACAATTGTAGCTGAAATACTTAATATTCTCATGAGAAAGACAGCTGGGAGGAACTGGGGAGGGGGGTGTCAGTCTCCCAGAGAATGAGTTGGAAACCCAATTTAATGTCACATTTAACTCCCTATATGGAATACCCAGGCAAAAAAAAAAAACAAAACCACCTTCTGAAAATAATACCCTGCACACATCCAGTTGGCACGGGCAGCAAAGTGAAAAGCCGGTGCACAAAACATGGGAAAACAAAGTCTAAGATTTACATCTAGCCTGAAATGCCAATTATCAGCAATTTCCCTTTTTTTTTTATTTCACAGCTTAATGAAAGGGAAATATTTTCTTTCTAATACCACCCCCCTCCACAAAGCGGGATGGACAGAGTAGGGCAGCCTTGCCAGTAGCAGCCGATAGGTTACATGTGCTCTTCATCACACATTAACTAGAGTGAAGCGACTGTTCCCAAAGGATGCTCCCTCACAGATAAATCAAAGCTCCCGGAAAAGGAGCACAACTGAAAACATTTAACGTTATCTACTGCCTGTGCCCTCCAAAACAAGATGCATCGCGAATTCTGTTGAGCCTTGCTGCAAGAGGTCACTGGGACAACAAAAGGCTCATGTATTTAGAAATTAACTGCAAAAGGAGTTCTGTATACAGAGGTGTGGAAGGAAAAAATAATCTAAAAGACCTGCTATGGCTCAGCACAGCCACTTCCTAAAGCCGTTTAGGTGTGGGACAAAACATCAGCGTATGCTCTCATATAGTTTTAACCCATATTGCCTTACCCATAAAGATGTTCCACTCGGCGTCCAAGTCCCCTTGGTTGGCCAAGCAGCCCCTCATGACGTTGAAGCAGTAGTTGTAGCAGGGCTTCACTGACACCAGCCCCCGGCAGTACGGGCAGTACATCATTTTCAGCAGCGCTCGCGTGCCCTGCGGTGTGGGGTTCACCTATAAAAGAAAAAAAAAAAAAGGAGAAAGGAGAAGAAAATTAGCCCTTGGTCACTAAAGCAAAAAAAAAAGCAAAAAACCCCAGCCATTTATCCTGTGGTGGGTGGGAGCAGAGGAGATACAACGGGGAGAGCCACCACCAGGTGCTCCAAGCTTCCTGCTTTCAGGGTGCAGGGATGTGGGAAGCAGGTGAAGGGGTCTGCTTCACCTTCTTGGGAGCACGGCCAGCTTCCCCTTCTGCAAAGCACCCTCTGGACTGCAGCACGCCTTGTGTATTGGGGGACCAGGGGTCCAGGGACAGGCACCCCGGCGGACGCGAGTGCAGGGAAGGCAGTATAAAGCCCCTGAGCCAAAAGGCATGGCACGGGGCTGCACTGCCCAAGCCCTGCTGAAGATGGTGTTGGGATTTCTTGGGAAGAAGCGGCCGAGATGGGATGCCTGTGGCCACCCCCGCACCAAACCCGCCGGCAGTGTGCCCTCCTCCTCCTGGGCAGTTGTCCACCAGGGCCCTCCAGCAGAGATAGCAGCTCCTTTATCTTACATTCTACTCCTGCAACGCAGCATTTCCGGGACAGACACCCAGGTTCATTCCCACTCAGCACTCATCATGCTAAATAAGGCCATTCCCCTCACCCGAAGGAGGTGGCAGTGACAGCGACGTGGTTGAGGACAAGCCAGGAGGGCCCTCAAAGGCAACATGCAGCCTCTGGGTGTGCAAGAGGAGCTATCTGCAGCAGGCACGTCACCCCCCGAGCCCTCGACAGGGCTGTTTTCCAAAATGACTCATGGTCATTCATGTTTGATTCACTCTCTGGCCCGGCTTCAAAATGTTCATTGAAACCATTTCCACCCAGCCGGTCTGAGGAGCATTAGCTCCAGCACCACCACATACTAGCGCTGACCACGTGGTGGGTCTAAAGCGCTGAACAGAGAGGCTCCCTCAAAAGCAAGTTTAAGTGTTAATTAGCCACACGTGAAAATGGAAAATTAAGATGTGATCAGACATATGCTGACAAAATAGAAGCAGTCTCTGGTGTTTCAAGCAGTGCTCTTGAGACTTCTTGTAAGGCATCTATAGAGAGTGCTCTAAATAGGTTATGGTCCAAGATCATGCTGAAGGAGGAGAGACACACAGAACCCCGAGGAAGAGAGAAGTCATTCAGTGCAAATGTTTGGATGTGGATGGCGTCCACATCTCATCTCCTGGAGGTCTGGAAACTGACTACATGGCAGAGAGGAGGACTGAATCGCATAGAGTCGACCACACGTGAGGAAGACCTGGGACCACACAGACACTGAGGACCTTACTCCTGCAAAGCCCACCTCAGCGCGAGGGCCATGGAGAAACTGAACATGATCTTCTGGTGCAAAACCTAGTTGGCAGCACATCAGACTAAGAGGGAACAGATTTTAACAAAGTCAAACCAGAAAACAACAACAACAACAAAATCTCACTACACAATCAGGCTGGCTTTGCTAATGACATCACTAGATTTTTAAACCCTCTTTTCTTACAAGAAGAGACGACAGATAAAGACTGTGCTCCCGACAACTCTACAGTTTCTCTTCAGTAGGCAAGAAAACTGCTTAGAGAGACAGGAGGAGGATTTTCTGCAGTCGATGGAGCTCAGTGCTGGATGTTGGCTGGCCAGCAACGTTCACTCAGACATCACTTCACTCCTCTTCTGCTTGCAAGGAGCCTGCTTGGCTGAGCAAAAGGAGACTCGATGTAGAAAGCTGTTTGCGGTGGTGGGGGAATCTGATTCAGGGGCTTCAGAGCACACATACACACATATATCTATATATTTTTGGGAGGCACAGCGGGAGCAGGAGCCCCAGCAGAAAGCTCCCTGTTGGGGCAGCCTGGCTTTAAAGCAGAGCTAGTTCAAACACTGGGAAGATCTCAAGCAACAGAAACCAGCTAAATCAGATGATTTATAGTAGGAAAACTGAAAACAGACAAATGTATAAAGGTATCATCTGCCATCCAGATGGTGCAGGCCTTGCATAACGAAAGACTTGCAGGGGGATAGAAGAGGGAACTAAACAACATCTCACACTCAGAGAAGAGCCCTGAAGGATGGCCCAGTTTAGGAGTTTAGTAGTTTTTCTGATAAAAGTCTCCTCCCATGACATTTGGTGCAAGGTGCCAGCACCTCCATGCCTAGTCCTGAGGTGCATCCTCAGGATGATCCTGATGATCCCAGCCATTCCAGCACTGCTGCTCCTCAAAGAAGCTCTCTGCAACCTCCTCAGGAAGAAAATTAGGCAGAGGTTGGCACCAGCCAGGTGCTAGAGGAGTTTGAAGTGGGACGAGGAGCAAGGAGATTCCCTCAACTCTACCGTGGAAAACTGCAGCTTTAGGAAAGGATGCTGCAAAAAAAAAAAAAAAAAAAAAAAAGTAAAAATCACCCGTGACCCTGGAGGCACCTTCCCATCTTCGGTTCCCAGCTGCAGCCCCACAGCACCCGCCCCGCTTTGATATTTCATAGGGGGACTTGATCTTTATGAATCCCAGCAGATGCAGGGGAAACCGAAGCCGCTTTCCCGCGTTCCACAGGGGAACGATGTGGGACGGTCACCAGGATTAGGTCCTTTGGAACAAAGGCCTGGGATGATTTTAAAAGCAAATGGGGTTTTGCTCCCTTCCCTACACGTAGGTTCAGGGCTCTGAGCTCGACACAGGGGTAAGCAAAGGGGGTGATGAAAAGCCAGAGCCAGCCCGCAGGGACTGCTGTCAGCGTGCAGCGGCGGTGCAGGAGAAGAGGGTGGCGAAATTCATCAGTTCTGAATCTGGCATTTTATGGTGTCAGGGAGGAACAGGAAGGCACAAGGAGGGATCAGCTCCAAAAGAGACTTTGCGGGGAAGAGTACGAGCATTTACATCCCTTTACAACAGTGATAAATACTTAAGTGCTGCAGATCGCTGCAATGAGACCCTCTAGCCCTGGCGAGGGGCCCGTAGCCAGTCCAGACCAATTCTAGATCCATCCATGGGCCATGCCATATGTCGCCCTGGCAATTCTTCACAAGCTTTTAATGTTCGCTCTGCCACGCCAGGTGCAAGCTCTTAAAACACCATTGTATGTAACAGTAAACCCAGAAATGCTTTGTTCTGGGGTTGTGTTTATCTTGGAAAGCAACTCAAGTTCATTCATACCCTACTCTAGAATGACCCTCAAAACCAAATAATCTCCTTTCTAATAAAGCAGAGTAGCAAAGAAAGCTTTATTTGCTGAAGAGGATTTACTCTCGCAGACTTGAACCCAGGTAGTAGTACAATGTAGTGCACGTACCCTGTAAAAACTTATAATAGGAGTAAACGCACTCCAACCCCTTCCTTTTATCTTGTGAAATTTATTTCCTTTCCGTGACGTTCCACACCACTGCAGCAATCCATCACCCTGTGGTTTCATCATGTAAATTACAATTTGTCCATGTCTATAAGCTTTGTCAAACCTGAAGATTAAAAGCTGCTAACAGATGTGTTTTGGCACCAATCTTCACATTCGTATTGAACTTGCTCCTTAAAAACACAGATTTGCACACAACTCACAAAAACTAAGTGAAAGGCAAACAATTCCTTTGTGCCATATCATATTTGTTGAGATATCCCCCCCCCAACTTACATCGACCAGTGAAGGTTCAACCATTTTCTTACAAAACGACATGCTCTTGGTAAAATAAAAATCTGTTTTTTTGTTGGTACCTTGTCGTATTCATCCCATTTCAGAGTCTCACATAAGGGAAACAATTTGCCCTACATCCTTCGCATTTCCAACTCGTTGGCAATTGCCTCTGGACACATCCATCTGGTAGAAACGTCACGATTAAAGCCCACACCTAACAAGCAAAATGCCTTCTTGTTATCAACCCACCATAAAACCCACCAAAACTAAAGAAAAACCAATCTGTGCAAGCAGATAACGTTCAGAGAAGCAACTGGTTTCTTTTCCCTCTCCTACTCAAGTCAAGGAATAGCTAAGGGAGAACGACAGAGCTCCAACCACAGACAGTCCTGCAGGGAGCTCCCACCAGCCACCAGACAGCCAGAGCCGCATTTTATTCTCTCACTCTACCCTCAAGTTAACATTAAGATTGTTAATAACAACATTTCAAATCCTGTCAGCTTTAATAACTATTTATAATAACTCTGATAACTCGGGCTTTCTTATTTTCCAAGCTTGCACAACAGCAGCGTTTCCATGCCAGCAGCACAGCCACCAGAAAACATAAAAATCCAACAATTTCAAAATGAATGCACTGAAATTCCTTTTGATTTATACTGTTTTCTTCAAAAAATAACTGAATTAGGGCAATACCGGATAAGGAAGACTGAAGGTATAACTTCTCAGTGACGCAGAAAGATGGTTTCATGGCTTCACAAACTAACTCCAAAGGGCTGTGGGACGCTCCAGGTAAGCGGCCAATTTGGACAAGTGAAGTGCTGTCGAGTTTTGGGACCGGCACAACCTTACTTGCATCACTTTTTCCTCCCCTCAGTGTTGTGCAAGAGCATCGTCTTGGCACATGCCGGTCCAGACGCGGCTCTTGGTTTGCTTCCCCACCCCAAATATTCCAATGAAAGTGTTTTGGAATTAACTACGCATTTAACCAATTCTGCTGGCCCAGTGCTACCAAATGAATAATTTAGAAAGCATCTGCTTCAACGACAGATTTGGGCCCCCGAGGTCCTGCACAAGGGAGCATATTTAGAAGTGATACTTTGGAACCCCTGGGGATGTCTGCCCCAGCACCATCTTGTGCGAGGAAAAGTTCAAGAACACATATACGCTCGATTCCCAACATGTAGCTTCCTTCCCACCCCCCTCTAGACAAGACCTGCCAGAGAGGAACACCAGAGCTCCTGGGAACCATAGCACCCATTGCTCGACCTGCTTGGACTTAACATTAATGTGTCAAAAGGGGGGCACCGTGTGCCTGTCTCCCCACCGGCACCCACGCGGGGCAGAGGGGTGTCAGGGCACCAAGGAGATGCATCTTCCACAAGCCACTTACGGAGCAACACCGGGGTCAGCATCTCCTGCTCTCCGGGCCCTCAGAATCAATACCCCTTTCCAACAAAGCTTGTTATCCAAAGCACCTGCCTCTCCCCGACCCAGAGACACGGCAGGTAATTAGGGGCATTCTGTTTGCTTTAACGAGCAAAAACAGCGAGAACATTATCTTGGCAGCTAGACCCAAAAAACTTCTTTAAGTTATCCTTTGCGTTGTTTCCAAAATTCGCAGCAGAAACACAGTGTGGGGAGAAGCGAAGGAAGAAAAAGGGAAAAAAACCCAACCCAAACCAAACAGAAACCCAGTGGACTGAAAGTCTGCGTGATGCCATCAGCTCCAAACCTGCAGCTGCATCCACGCGCGCTCCCAGCACGTTAAATCCGCCACGACTGCCGCTCAAGCATGCTTTGAAGGCTACGCCTGAACACAGACCCTCAGATGGCTAGAGAGGAGGCAGATGCAGTCACATTCTTGGCAGGTCTTCTCAGGGTCATCTTTGATGTGGAGAAGTGGTTGGTATTGTTTTCTGCATTGATGTTTGCCCTTGGCACGTGGAAGCCAACGTCCTTGTGCACGGTGGCCCCTCAGTCTGGCCCCATGGCTCGTAACTTGCTGCCTGGACAGCACTGCTATTTTGGAGGTCCCTCTGCAGCACGAAAAGGTCTCCTTGGCTCTTCTGGCCAGTGCTCAGTTGCCCATGAAGCAGCAGCAGCTCCCCATCTCTTCTCAATGCGTACAAGGAACACACTTCATTTCTGTCACCTCCCTGGGAGGGTTTACTCTTGCCTGAAGGCTGCCCAGCTTTGTTGGATATAGGAATCACAGAATGGTTTGGGTTGGAAGGGACCTTAAACATCATCCAGTCCCATCCCCTGGTGTCCCTGGACACCTCCCACCACACCAGGTTGCTCCAAGCCTCCTCCAACCTGGCCTCGAACCCCTCCAGGGATGGGGCAGCCACAGCTTCTCTGGGCAACCTGGGCCAGGCTCTCACC
>JAOQGH010000096.1:0-23075 GCA_025769975.1 Gallinago jamesoni
GGGTTGGGGGGGGGGGGGGGGGCGGAGCTGTGAACTTTTGGGGTGCCCCCACTCTCCCCCCCCCCCCTTCCCAGAGCTGTTCCCGGGGTCTGAGGCTGCTGGGGCTCACCCTGGGCCCCCCAAGCCGGGACGGGGGGGTTGGCAAGACCCTGCAGAGGGGGTCAGAGGGGCTCCAGACCCCAGGGTCCCCCCCTCCCACTGTGCCTGGTGGGTGCCCCCTAGTCACTCCCCCCCCTCCCCCCCCCCCAGCTGAAGGGGTTCCCCGTGTGCAGGGACGGGGGGGTCGGGCCCTGTTTGGGAGCTGTGGACCCTGCCCGGGGCTGGGGGGGGTCCCTGGTGGGGGTGCCCCGGGGTGCAGCAGTGGGGGCGGGACGGGGTTTCTGGGCGAGAAGGACACCCCCCCCCCCCCCCAGACTCCCTGCAGTGAAGGTTTGGGGGTGCCCCCCCCCCACCCCATAGAGCGGTGTCCCGGGTCCGGGGGGGTGGTGGTGTGTGGGGGGGTGGGCCGGGGTGAGGAGGGGGCTGCGCAGCCGGTCCCTTTCCCGTGGTATTTTTTTTTTTTTGCAGGTTTCCCGGGGGAGCCCTGACACCCCCCACCCCCCGGGGCGTCACCCCCGGCCCCGGCCGCGTTTGTAAATGCTGAATAAAGACAGAGTGAATTTGAGCAGAAGCGATGGTGGTGCTGGGGGGGGAGGGGGTGTGTGATGGGGCCGGGGGCTGCGGCGGGACCGCGGGCAAGAGCGGGAGCCCCCTCCCCGCGCCATGCGGGACGGTTCTTCCGGCACCGCCCTCAAACTACATTTCCCAGCACCTCCTGCGTACCGCTTCCGGTCGTTCTGTCTCGCCGTCTCTCGCGAGACCCGCGGTGCACGCTGGGATTTGTAGTTGGGCTCTGGGCACGGGGCTGGGCTCGTCGCGCCGGCCCTACTGGTTCTGCCGGGAGTTGTAGTCCGGCGCCGGGGGGCGGGGACTCGGCTTCCCAGTGTGCCCCGCGCGGAGCCCGCGCTCCTGCCCTGCTCGCGCTCTCTCGCTCGCGCTCCCCGGGGTCTCCTCAGCGCGGCGGCGGCGGGGGGCAGCGGCGGCTCCCACCATGTCGGGCGAGGAGGAGGCGGCCGAGCTCACCATCGCCGAGGACCTGGTGGTGACCAAGTACAAGATGGGGGGAGACATCGCCAATCGTGAGTGCGGGCCGCGGCCGGGCTGGGGGCGGCGGGGAGGGGGCGCCGGGCCTGGCGGCGGGGGGGTGGGGGGAGGCCGGTGGGGCGGCGGAAACGGTGGGAGGCAGCGGGGCTGAGGCGGGCGGCGAGGCCCTGGGGGGGTGTGCCCACTCCCCCATGCCCCCTCCCTCAGCGCCCGTTCCCCACACGCCGTGGGGGGAGAGGGGGCGGCCGCGTGATTCCCCCACACACACACACACCCCGGGGCGGTGGGGGCTCCCCGGTTCCCCCAGGCCCCGGCCCTGCGCGGCGGCCGCCGGCGGCACGTGGCCTCCCCGCCCCACGTGCACCGGAGGGAGCGGGGGGGCAGGGCCTGCCGCCCCCCGCCTCCCTTCCGCCGGGGGAGGGGGGTGAAGGGGGGCCGGCAGCAGGGCCCGGCGCGGCGGAACCGCTGCCCCGGCTCCTCTCTTTTGTTGGGGGGCTTTAACTCCCCGCCCCGTCGGTGGGTGGGGGGACGGGAGCGGGGCGAGCACCCCCCCGGCCAGCCCGGGAAGAGGGGAGCCCCGGATGGTGGCCTGGGACACACGTTGTTCACCCCTAAAACTTTGGCCTCCCCCCCCCCAGTCCCCGCCGTGTTATTTCCTTTTCTTTTCTTTTTTTTTTAACGCTTCTCTCCGCCGCCTGTGGCCCCTCCGGGGGAGGGAGGGGGGCTGTGGGGGGGGAGGGGGGGTGACAGCTCGTTACAGAGCTCCCGGGACCGGTTCGGTGAGGCAGGACCAGCCCCGGTCCTGGCCTGTCCCACACGAGTTGTTGCTGACTCGGACGCTTCGCCCTCAGCTCCCCGGGGCAACCGGGGGTGGGAGCCGCGGGGCGACGAGCCACAGCCATGGGGGTGCCCCTGTGGGGTGGGAGGTTGCCCCTTTTGGCTCCTCTGGCTACTGGTCGAGCTGGAGGGGCCACCTTCTCCCCCCCCCCACCCCGGCAACTCCCTGGCCGTGTCTCCGCTGTGGAGTGTGGTTGGGAAGAGCAAAGGCAGCTCTTTGGCAAAAAAAGTTCCAAACGCCCCGGGTTCTCGTCAGAGCGACGTGCCTTTAATGACAGAGAGTGCTTTTAATCCCCTGAACGCGGCGGCGTGGAAGGAGGGAGCACAATCAGGGTGTCCCTAATTGTGGGGTGCAGTCACGCTGCCTGTGGCCGAGCTCTGGCTGAAGGCTCTGATGAGCACTGCTCCCCGTTTGTCCTCGCACCGGCTGTGCTCTGAACGTCCCCTCCCTTCTCTCTGTCCCTCTGTCCTCCCGGTGTTTCTGTCCGTGCTTCTGGTGTTACTTGTGGCACACGGGAAAAGGGAGATGTAATTCATCGCGCAGGTGAAAGGCTTCAGCTTCTGACTCGGTGTCAGGGAAATGATGAAAACCTGGTCCTGATCGTGCCCTTCCCAACTATTTATCTCTTGTGTCTGGAGCGTGCAGAGGGGCTACGGCAACCCCCACCCCACAAAGGTGCTTCCCCCAGCAGCCTCTTGTGAAAACAAGGCGCTCCCGGGGCGAGGAGGAGCCGCGCAGGGACATTTTATCTCGGGATCTGACAACATTTCAGGGTCAGCTTTTGAGACTCCCTGTGAAGCGTCCCGGCCAGGGAGAGGGGGATGCGGCAGCTCAGTCCCCAGAGCGGCAGGGAGGCCGTCAAGATATGGTTCCTCCAGCAGTGCCACCCCCCAGCTGTGTTTGTCACCGTCACCGCAGCGTTTCAACCAAAGCCACCGCTTTTACACTCCTTTCCTCCCTGATTTTGTTTTATCAAAGCATGAGGCACGCTGTTGTCTGCGGCGGAACCAAAACACTGCTGGGACTCGTGAGCACTAGAACGTGCCCCGAAGTGGGTGCGGGCAGCGGAACCCCCAAGGCGAGGGGAGTTCCGCGTGTCAGGCCGGAGCGGGAGCACGTGGGTTACCTTAAAAACACGATTCTGCAGAGGAAGGGACTGGTGGAACTGGCTCTGCTGCGCCCGTCCTGCACCACTGCCAGCTCCTGTGCCCAACGCAGGCTCTCGGCTCCTCCGGTGCCTCCGGTCACGCACGTCCACGGCGCTGGCCCCGGCTCTTTGATGTGCTGCGCGTCCCATCTCCCAAGTAATCTTCAAACCTGTTCCTGGAGCTCTGACTTCTCCAGAAGGAATGTGGGAGAGCGGTGTTTCTGCCCGGCTGCTTTCTTGGACAGCCCTCGGTCTGCACAGGCAAACCCCCAAATTTTGCTCCCGTTCTCTGTGAAAACATTCTCAGAACCAAAATAAGAATTAAAGTGGGGTTCTGCCTGTCCACGCTCCTTTTGGTGAAGGGCCGAGTCCAGAGTCTTGCTCCCTCTTGGAAAGCAAACAGATCTCTCCTCCGTGGTGCCAGCTGCTGAGCCTTGGTGTGAGATTTAAGGCTGTTTATCCTTAATGTGCTCCAAGGGCTCCTTGTCTGTGTTTGAATTAAGGGGTCCTGCGTGCGGTGGTGGAAGCAGCGAACTCTGGAGCATCAGTTCTCTGCCTCTGCGAGAAGGGAGATGCCATGATCATGGAAGAGACTGGCAAGATTTTCAAAAAGGAAAAAGAAATGAAAAAAGGTGAGGCCTTCTCCTAAAGAGTCTCAGGTCCTGCTGGTGTGAGTGGGCGAGAGCACGGAAAGCGCCGCTCTGTGCTAATGAATGTAAGAAATAGTTTGCTGTTCCCAAAAAGCCAATTTTAACCCAAATCCTTCTGCCTGCCCTGCTTCTAAGTGCCACCAGTGAGCCTCCCCTCCCTGTTTTGCTGCACCCCATCATCCGTGTTGTTGTCCACAGTAACTCCTGTTCCAGCAGAAGACCCCGTGCTGTGGTTATCTCTGGGTCTCCTTGCCATAGACACCGTGTGACACTCGGTGTCACCCAGAGCTCCCCGCTTTCTCTTCTGGAGACTGAGTGTCCCTTTTGTGGGTTTTCTCCCCGCCCGGGATGCATTTCTTGGGCAGGAGGAGAGCGATACGGGAGCAGCCCATGCCTTGTGTTCCTCCTGACTCTTTGGCCAAAGACTTGTGTAACGGGGCATTTTCCAGCAGTTGACAAAGCGAGACCCTGAGTGAGGGTCCACGCTGGTGAGGCTCTGCCGGCCGTCACGCTGGGAGGTTTCATGGAATTTTTTTTTTTTTTTTTTTTTTTTTCCCTGCGTAGGTATCGCCTTCCCAACAAGTATATCGGTAAATAACTGCGTCTGTCACTTCTCCCCCCTGAAGAGTGACCAGGACTACATCCTCAAAGACGGAGACTTGGTCAAAATGTAAGCGCTTGGGTTATTCTTGTTGTTGTAAGGATTGTGTTATGCTCTCGGCGCCCGGGCTTTGCTCTCTAACCCTGCCCGGTGGGTTAAACGCTTCCTCGGCGTGGCTAATTAGAGACGCCAGTAGCCAGCCGAGTGAAGCACTGGAAACACGCTTGAGCCTTCTCATACCTGTAGAAGTGGCGCGAGTTTCCCGAGTCCTGTCGCCCACCCCCTCTAATTAACTCTTGTGTGTGCGCGTTGCAGTGACTTGGGAGTCCACGTCGACGGCTTCATAGCGAATGTAGCGCACAGCTTTGTCATCGACGCCTCCAAGGTAGGTGTGTGACGGAGCCGTGTCTCCGGCCGCGGCTGCTCCACCTGCGCTCTGAAGGGGAGATTAAAAAGCTGATGTTGGGGCTCCTCCGATGCCAAAGGAATCTCGGAGCCATGTCTGCTCCCTCTGGCAAAGGCGCTGTGGGTCTGGTGTCACCGTGGGTCTGGTGTCACTGCAGCGATGGGGCGAGAACCCTCCCGTTCCTAAAAATTACCCTTTCCCCTGGCAAACCAGGGCTGAGTGTTCCACTCTTTCGACATGAGTGGTTTTTGCAAGGTTACCATCATTTGGGACAAACCAGGTGTGAGTGGCGCTGCAGAGAGATGTTTCCATGCAGAGCATTCGGGGCTATGGGGCGGACTGGGCAGACTGGTTTTGCTGCCCCCCTCTACTGGCCGAGGCACGGGGAGTTGCTGCCTTCGCCTTTGCAAACTGAGCTCAGGGGTGACCCCAAAAACTAGCCCTTTGTGCCCACTTTTCCTGCCTGCACAGACTCTCCTGGCCCGGGGCTGGTGTCACAGCCCCATGTGTCGGTGAGGACACTGCTGCGGCCACGGGGTTTGCTCCGGTATTTGGGTGGTGACACTGAGCCCCCCTCGTGTGCTGGGAGTTGGTGTTGTGTGTGTAAAGTCATCAAATAAGGGGTTTTTAGCTGTAGCCTTGGGAGGAGGTCGGTGGTGTGGGTCTTGGGAACCGTTTTCCTCCAGTGGCTGCATCTGAGCGACTTGGTGGGGAGAAGACCAAAAAAAAAAAGAGTCTTTTGAAGTGTATTGAAATCTTTTCAGTTTCTGGCAACGGGGGAGTCTTGTTCTGTCTTCAGGCTTTGACAGTGATGAGCTTGTACGAGGGTGTCTCTGTTGGAACTCGAGACAGAACTGATTTGGTTGTGGCTGATACTCATCTGCTCTTTTAATGAAGGAGAGACTAATGATGGAGCCGTGGAGCTGGAAGCCCCCCTGAGCTCCAGTTCCCTGTCACACGGGGCAACGTGTCCTGTTAGATGGAGAACCCCCCATCTCCAGACACTCGGAGCAGCGTTCATGCTAATAAGAGGGAAGGGAACACACCTGAAGAGCCCTTTATTTTCCCCCTTTTCCAGGAAAACCCCGTGTCGGGCCGTAAAGCCGATGTCATCAAGGCGGCTCATCTCTGTGCCGAAGCCGCGCTGCGCTTGGTAAAGCCAGGAAACCAGGTGGGTGCCGGGCACGGGGCGAGGAGCTGGGATACAGACACTGCCCGTGCCGCACTGCCTGCCCGGAAAGCTGAGTGTGTGACCTCTCCCGGGAGGAATTCCCCAGCCTCGTGGGGAATTCTGGAAGCAGCTGCCTGCAGGAGGGCAGCTGAGACGCTGCCGGGGTGAGCACCGGGTGGCAGTGGCCCTTCTGGCAGCAGCTCTGGCTTCCCCGGGCCGTGCTGCTGCCACTCGTCCATCCTTTCCTGGCTGAAACAGCCAGCGCTCCCTTAAATCTCCCACTTGCTCCTCTCCCTGCTGGGGCGCCGCAGCAGCCGTGGGCGATCTCCTTCGGCGTTACTATTCCAGACTCTGGGATCCCGCTGCGCTCCCCTGGAGAGGGGTGGCTTGTGCGAAGGCGCTGGGTGCAGCTGACCTCGCCTTCCCTGTTCCTTTCTGTCGGCGCAGGGTTAAAAATGGAAGCCTGAAACTGTTTCTCTTTTTTTTTGTTGTTGTTTTGTTTGGAGGTTGTCAGAGCCCCAGTGGGTTAGAAACCCTGGTTTCTCACAGAAAACTGGCGAGTTAACGCGATTGTGGTGCTCGTGGCTTGAATGTGCTTGAATTTTGTAGCCTTAATGTGTTCCCATGTGCTCTTTATCCAGAACACACAAGTGACAGACGCGTGGAACAAAATCGCCCACTCGTTTCACTGCACGCCCATCGAAGGTAAGGAGGGGGGCAGCCTGGGGGGGACCAGACCCTCAGCTGACCCCTCAAATTCTTAACGACCCTGAATCCTGGCAGCCTTTGCTTTAAAAAAAAAAAAAAAAAAAGAAACCTTTCAAAACTCTCTAGATTCTTCTTCCTTCCTCTGTTATTTTTGATGATTAGGGATGGGTTAATCTAGGAACAATAGATGTGGGCTCCCACGACTGGTGGGTGGCCTGGTGGGCTTCCTGCCTGGGCAAGTCGCGTAGCCTCTGCTCTCGTACCGGGCCACGGGGAGTTCAAACCCTGTTAGCAAATAGACAAGGAGCTGGTTTGTCTCTTTTCAGGGGCAAGAGCCACTGCAAAACAGCCCAAAAATGCGCAGGGGCCATCATTTCCTTCCAGCTCCGAGCTGATTCTTCGCAGGGTGGTTGATAACGGGCCGGGGGAAGGCGCTGGGGCAGTTTCTGGGAGGAGTGAGAGCAGGGGCTGCTCCTCTGGGAGCTGGCGAGAGCTCGACGTTGTGCCCGACACTTGGCACCCGCAGATGCTTTTCTCCCACTCGGTGACCTCACCCTCAAACGGTTCCTTTCGGCCACAATGAAATGGGTCCATTATTCCATTATTGGTTAAATTTCCTGATAGCCCCTAAAGCTGGCTCCTTCTCTTTGCCCGGCCTTGGAACGTGGGCCGGGTTTGTGGGATTGGGAAGAGCCGTGGCATCAGCTGCAGGGAGGAGGCGGCCGCTCGCGCTGTGGGGGGAGCCAAAGCAGCCACTGTTTTGGAAACAGTCGAGGGCCACCATTCTCCAGGCCCCAGCAGCAGCGTAAGGCCCCGGCTGATGCAAACAAAGGGAGCTGCTGGCGGCTGGGGCTCTGCTGTCCCTTCCCCAGGGAACACGGGCCGCTGTCCTCGCTGGGCTGGTGGCCTGGGGAATGGGAATGGCCACAAGTGCTCCCCCCCAGGCTGCCATTTGAAGGTGAAGCATAGGACAGAAAGGAAAAGCAAAGCAAACCCCACCTAGAACATCCTTGGAGGGCTGTACAGCTGAGGTACTCGTGGAAGGACCCAAAATTTCCATTAATTTGACATTTGGCATCTTTATAAACACTGGCACGTGCCTGTGGGTTCCCTTCCACCCCCTCACAGCCCAGGAATGCACCCCAAGTCAAGACACTGAGGGGCTGGAGCGTGTCCAGAGAAGGGCAATGGAGCTGGTGAGGGGGCTGGAGCACAAGGAGAAGGGTCTGGAGAACTTGTGAGGAGCAACTGAGGGAGCTGGGGGGGTTCAGCCTGGAGAAAAAGGGGCTGAGGGGAGACCCCAACGCTCCCTACAACTCCCTGAAAGGAGGGTGTAGCCAGGGGGGTCAGTCTCTTCTCCCAAGAAACAGGTGATGGGACAAGAGGAAATGACCTAAAGTTTTGCTGGGGAGGTTTAGGATGGATCTTGTGAAAAAATTCACACCGAAAGGGTTATGGAGCCTTGGCAGAGGCTGCCCAGGGCAGTGGTGGAGTCACCAACTCTGGAGGGATTTCAAAGCCGGGCAGACGTGGTGCTGAGGGACATGGGGCAGTGGTGGGTTGATGGTTGGACTGGATGATCTGAAGGGTTCCAGCCCAGATGATTTTATGATTCCATGATGGAGACGTGGCAGCACCCAGAAGTGCTCGGCTGGTGGCCATGCCTCGTGCGGAGGCTCCCAGCTCCTCCTCGCTGGCGAGGAAGCATTGCTGAGGTCAGGGTGGGCTTTGGTGGGGGGGTGTCTCTGCTGACAGCCCACAAGTGAGGGAACTTCCAGCGCTGAATTTGCTTTATTGCCCACCGTAACGAAGGGCTGCAGCCCCCGAGAGTTAATTGCGCGAGTCCCGGGGTGGCTGGTTGGCGGTTGGGTGCTAACAGACTCTTCTCGCGCAGGGATGCTGTCGCACCAGCTGAAACAGCACGTGATCGATGGAGAGAAAACAATTATCCAGAATCCCACAGACCAGCAAAAGTGAGCATCGCCTCTGGGGGGGAGGGCTGCTGTTGGGAGGGGGGTGACAAGGTCCAGAACGGTGACCCCGTTTCTGGCAGGGGTATCGGGGGGGAGGGAGGCAGCAGGTATGTTTAATCTCACCGGGGTACAGGCTGCTTGCTGGATGGCTCCTTTCTTGAAGTCTGACCCCATATGGCAAATGACCAGCTCGTTAGCCCCCTATCCTGTCCGTGGAAGCCCCGTGAAGCGTGGCTCTGTCTGAAGGAAAGGCTGGGTGTCTCCAGTCTGAGGCTCCTCGCTGGCACCGACGAGCGTTCTTGGTTTCTGTCCAGTTTCTCGACGGAGGCTGCTGGAGCTGCCAGCAAAATGCCCAACTGTTGCTGGTTGTGGCGGTGGCTGCAGGTTCAGCAGGAGCGGTGCCAGGACCCGTCGGTGTTTCTGGCAGAGGCTGCCAGGAGCCCAGGAGACGGTGATGGCTGTCAGCAGCATCTCGGGATGGTTTTGAACGAACGAGCTGGATCTGTCTTTCCTTTCTGTTCCGGCAGCTCCTCTCCCTCAGAGATCCTTTGGGGTTGGGTCTCCTGAGGAATATTTATTGCTCAGAGGCTATAAATCCAGCTCTTGGCCTGTATGTCCTCAGGCGTGTGGGCTCTTGGCCTGCCTGGGAGGTGTCCGTGAGCTCAAAGAGCTGGTGCCAAACATCCGAGAGACCTCTCAGCCCTTACTGGGGATGGAGCTGGTTGTCACGGGCTGGTCACTGGTTTTCTCTGCCAGCCCATCACTGAGCAGCTCTGCTGCTGCTTCTGCTCAGGGAGTTGCTCACTGGAGCTCCTTTGTGCTCGCAGACTCCTCTGGCTGAGCCCAGGGAGGCTTTTGGATGGACTCAGGGCGTGTGGGAGGTTTTGTCTTCTCTCTTTACTGTTCTTTGATTCACCAAAATTTTCTTTTTTTTTTTTTTTTTCATGAAGGAAGGACCATGAAAAAGCAGAATTCGAGGTCCATGAAGTTTACGCTGTTGATGTTCTCGTCAGCAGTGGAGAGGGAAAGGTGGGTCTGATCACCAAAGTTTCGGGATGGTCATCGTCACCAGGCGGTGCCAGGAGCCACCTCCCTGTGGGTGCCGCTTCCTGCTGGAGAGTGGGTGCTGCCTGGGCATCGGTGACTCTTTCTGGGGAGGAGCTTTTTCCATCCCGAAAGTCGAGGTGCACCTTTGGGGTGCTGGGGGTGGGCAGTTGTGCCGATGTGACTGAGGACCTCTGCCTTCCCAGGCGAAAGACGCCGGGCAGAGAACTACCATTTACAAAAGGGACCCCTCCAAACAGTACGGCTTGAAGATGAAAACCTCCCGTGCCTTTTTCAGCGAGGTGGAGAGGCGCTTCGACACTATGCCATTTACTCTCAGGTATTTACTCTTTACTCGCGGCCCCGGGCTTTGCCTGTGGTTACAGACCTTCCGATGGCAAAACCGACTCCGTTCCCCCTCCTGGTGCCGTCCGTGGGGTTTGCTGTATTTGAGCCCGGGAGTGGGTGTAGGAAGGATGTTCCGGGATTAAGCAGGAATCCCGAGCAGAGCCTGAGAGAGTCTCCCGAGCCCCCCGGCAGCAGGTGGGGGCGGGTGAGGGGGTGGGAATTGGGTTTAAAATAACCAAGAGCAGGGTGAAAGCAGCGTGGGGGGAGCGGTGCGTGGAGGCGAGGCATTTCCAGCTGTGTTTTGTAGTCTTAAGTTGAGGAAACCACCTTCACTTGACGGGCTCTCTTCACCCTTAAATCCACTGGCCTTTCCTGCTCTCTGGAGGTCACAGCTCGCCCGTGGTTGCCCCCTCTGGCTGTCTCATTGTCACTGGCCGGGGCGAAGGGACATGAAGGAATCGAGTCCTCATTCTGAGCCTGGTGGGGTGGAATCTGAGGAAAGGCCCTGAGCCCCGGTGTGGCTCTGTCTCCTCCACAGGGCATTCGAGGACGAGAAGAAGGCCAGGATGGGGGTGGTGGAATGCGCCAAACACGAGCTGCTCCAGCCTTTCAACGTCCTCTACGAGAAGGAAGGTGAGTTCTGCGGGTGGGAGGACGGGGAGTTGGGCAAACAACGGCCGGTGCCTTCCGGAGTCCGGCCAGAGCCGCTCCGCAAATACCAGGGATGCACTTGGAGGGCTCTGGGATTTAATCCTCCAGGAAACTGGCTCCCCGTTGGCTTCAGGAATCTCATTCTGGAGTCGTTCCAGCCTTGAGATGATTTTTTTTTTTCTGTGGAGTGATTTCCTGGGCAGCAGGGAGGATCGGTGGCGGCAAAGAAATTGTGTTGCCCTAACGGGCGACAGGTTTAAGATGTTTTTTAACAGCGAGAGCATGAAAATGGCACAGGGATGGAAACATCTGGCTGGAAACATCTGCCGAGACGTGCAGGGGGCCAGGTCTGTGGGGCTGTGACCCCCCCAGTTCTGCCTTTCTTTCTGCAGGGGAGTTCGTCGCACAGTTCAAATTCACAGTGCTTTTAATGCCCAACGGCCCCATGAGGATAACCAGCGGCCCCTTCGAGCCCGAGCTCTACAAATCTGAGTTTGAGGTGCAAGACGGAGAACTGAAGGTTGGTTTAAAAATAACAATAAGGAGATGTGGCACATGGCAGGGGTTGCCCTTGGGTGAAGACAGGAAGGAAAATCTGGAAAATCAGCAGGGGAGTGGCCGAAGCCTGAGCTTGGAAAGGGAAAGATTCGCTTGAAGGCCAGTTTAAGCCTCAATTTCCTGTGTTGGGCACCAGCTCTGGTGGCTCGATGGTGCCCAGCCCTTCCCAAGAGGGGCTGAGAACTCTCTCCAGCTGGTTCTGAGGCCTCGTACCCCAGGGGGGGTGAGCCTGCGATACCCCAGTCCACTGCTGCCCCCTCGGGACTCCCCGCTGACCCCTCAGCGCTCAATCAGCTTCAAAGGCCTTTCCCTTCATCTGCTGTCAAAAAAAGGAGTTGGTTTTCTGCCTCCTAACATTTCCTTCCTGTCTCCAGGCCCTTCTACAGAGCTCTGCCAGCCGGAAGACCCAGAAAAAGAAGAAAAAGAAGGTAATTTGGCCAGGTTTGGTGGGGATTTAGTGGCACCACAGTCTCTTGGAATCAGCGGTGCCCAAACAATACCCAGGTTCTGCTTTGGGTCCAACCTCACAGGATGTCCTGGTGTTGCCCTGCCCCCGGGACACAGTGGCCTCAGGGAAGGGAGCTCCTCTTCCTTTTCCTCTCCCTTTCCCCCTTCCCTCCTCTCCCTTCCCCCCCCGTGCCTCCAGAAAGGTCCAGGGAGTCCATGCCCTTGCTACTGCCAGCGCTGTGGCGTTTTGTGGTCCCAAACGACCTCCCCACCATGGCTTTCTCTCTGCAGGCCTCCAAGAACGCCGAAAACGCCACCACAGGGGAGACAGCGGAAGAGAACGAAGCTGGTGACTGAGCGGCTCCCGCTCCCTCCACGTAGCGCCCGATTCACACACACACACACACACATGTGCCCCCTTTTTTTCCCCCCCTAAAAAAAAAACCAAAACAAACCAACCCAGCGCTGTTTGTCTGCTCTGACCAAACACCAACAGCCTGGAATTCCCACTGACCACAACCGGCTCCTCTCGGCTACGCCAGCAAGGGGGGGGGGTCTCTTGGCCACCTCAGACGACGTAAAAAGAAAGCAGAAAAAATAAAATGAGGAGTAAAAGCCCAGTTTATCCCCGCTTTTTAACCTTTTCTACTCCCCAGCCTCAGTGAGGAGGTGATCGACCTGGCCCAGCAAGGGAGCACAGCGCTGCCTGCTTTCTGCTTCCTCCTCCCTGTTCTTTTGTGGGGTTTTTTTTAAATTTTTCCCTTAACAGATTTTTCTTGGAGGAAAAGAAACAAAACCAAACCTACCCAAACAGCTGATTACGCCCCAGAAAAAAAGTGCCCTGTGTTTGGCGACCTGGTACGTGTGGACGGCAGAAGGAGACCCAGGATTCCTCGCTCTTCTTGTTTAGCCTCTAGAATTGTACATTTATAATTGGGAAAAAAGAAAAAATACAAAACAAAAATATAAAATTTTATGTCCCCTGTGAAACTGTAGACTGTCCCGTCGACTCTGTTCTGTCTCTGCCTTGATCTACGTATAAAACGCTCTATTTTTTAACACGCCGCTGTGGCGAGCTCGTTTGTAAACTGACTGTCTGAGGTGCCCCCCAGCCCCATGAGCTGCCTCCCCCTGGCAGGGGGTGAATCTCTAGTGGTTGAGGGGGGGGTTGTCACTTCTGGGGGGGGTTTCTTCTCCCCGTTTCCATGGACTGGGAGCACGTTCTGCTCCCTGAAAGGCCCTGGGAGCCACATCCAGTCAGCGAGGCTCCTGCTTTCGTAGTGAGCCTTTTTTTTAAAAAAAAAAATAAAGGAAAAAAGCCGGTTGAATTACATGTAGCTGAACATGAGGTTTTTTCCTTGCTGATAACCTGCTGACCGGCACTCTGAGACTTCCCCTGTTCCAGCTGAATTTGGGAGAAACTTCTTTGCCTTTAAATTTGGGAATAAAAACAATAAAAAATCTTTGTCTTTAAATTTTGGATAAAATCTAAATTTGGGGAAAACCTCTCAGCCTCTGAAGTTGCTTCCTGGCTGAGAATATATCTAAAGTCAATAAAAGAGAATAAACAATATGCCAGATTACTTTTTTCTTTGAATTTTTCCCTCTCTGCTGTTCTGGAACTCCTGAGGGCAGGATGGACACGGGATGGATACAGGAGCCAAGGCCTTAACTGTGAGAAAGCCCCGTTGCCCATTTTGGGTTTTTTTTAGCCCAATTCTGCCCTCTGGGGAGAAGGGCGGTGAGAACCTGCTGGGCCTCGCTGGAGCTTTATTGCTCTAAATAACAAAACCAACTGTACCTCTTCCTACAAGAAACAAAAATCCAGTTAAATACAGTTTAAAAAAAAAGTTGACAAGCGGAAACTCCCACTAACGGCTCTGAAAACGTCTGTTTTTTTTTCTTTTCCGAATAAAATCGCCCGGTGCCTGCGGACCAGGAGGAGGCACTCACCGGGCCCGGGGCTGCGCAAAATGGCGGCGGGCAGGTGGACTACAGCCCCCATCGTGCCATAGGAACGCGGCACTACATCTCCCATCGTACCTCGCGCCCTGGGGGGCGGGGCCACGGGCGCTGCCCTATAAATAGGCCCCGGCGGAGGGCCGCGGCCTCTCTCGGCCGTTGGTGCCGCCATCTTGTGAGGCTGCCGCCGCCGCTGCTTCCATCCAGCTCCATCCGCCGCCCCCCGCCCGCCGGGACTGACCGCGGCGCCGCTGCACCGCCATGAGGGCCAAGGTGAGCAGCGGGGGGCGGCGCGGGGGCGGCCGATGGTGCCTCATCCCGCCCCCGGGCAACTGCCGGAACAGCCCCCCCGGGGGGTGGGGGGGGAATGTCCCGTTACACCGGGACATGGAACGGGGACGGCGGTGTCGGTGCGTGGGGCTGGGGAGGGGAGAGGGAGCTCCGAGGGGAGGAACTCCCAGAGATGGAGGGTGTCCTGGGGGGTCTCCCTTACACCGGGAGGTGGAGCGGGGAAGGGGGGAACTCCGGGGGGGGGTGCCCGTTACACCGGGACATAGAGCAGCGACGGGGGTATCGGTGCGTGGGGCTGGGGAGAGGGGACGGGGCCGGGGCGGGAGGGGGCTCAGAGGGGGTAGAACGGCGGGGGGGGGGGGGGATACGGTGTCTCCCTTACACGGGTACATGGAGCGGGGACGCGGGTGTCGGTGCGTGGGGAAGGGGGCTGGAGAGGGGCTCCGGTGTGGGGGGGTGTCTCTATCGCGTGGGGGCCGTCGGTGTTGGGAGCCACCGGGACCGGGTCTGGACCTCGGGGCGACCCTGCCCGGAGGACACGGGGCGAGGGGGGTCCGCGGCCGTGCTCCCTCGTCCCGGTACCGGCTCTAACGGCGCCGCTCTCCCCCTTCTCCCCGCAGTGGCGCAAGAAGCGGATGCGCAGGTACGTGGGGTCCCGCCGCGGGGGACCGGGGTCAGGGGGGGCCCATCCCGCTGCGCGGGGCCGGCCCCGGGTGCTGAGCGCCGGTGTCTCCGCAGGCTGAAGCGCAAGAGGAGAAAGATGAGGCAAAGGTCCAAGTAGGCCCCGCCGGGCCCTGCCACCGGGGAGAGACGGCCCGGTGCCCCGTGGAGGGGGGTTAGGCCGGCCCGGCGCCGCGGGGAGGGTCCCGCCGCGCCGGGCCTGTTGTGTGCTCTGTGCCGCTAATAAAGCTGGTGTTATCGGGACACGGTGTGGTTCCTCGGGGAGCGGGTGGGGGCGGGTCCTCCGGTAACGGGGCTGGGGGGGATCGTCGAGACGGGGGTCACGGAGAGGGGGAGGGCGGAGGAGGATCTCGGCCCGTGGGGCCGGTAGCGGGACGGGTCTGAGCTACGGCGGCGGCGGAGGAAGCTCCGGGCTGGCGGCGCATCCGTATGACGTCACGCCGAATGGGAAACGCCTGTCGCGCCGGAAGGAAAAGGCGGGCCCTTCCGGGTTGCCCCGGAAGCGCCATAGAGCACTTCCGGCCCGGCGCAGAGCGGCGGCCGGAAGGGGCCGCTCATTGTTGGCTCTGGAGGACCCGCGAGGAGGCCGCGAGCGGGTGAGTGCGGGGACGGGACGGGACGGGACGCGCCGCCGCCGCCGGGACGGGCCTCGCTCCGCCGCTCTGGGGCCCCCGCGCCCGCCGGGCCCCGCCGCCGCTGGGCCTGCCCCGGGCCTGCGGGGCGGTTGCTATGGAGACCCGGCGGGGGGCCGCGCCCCCGTCGCACTCCCGGTGCGACTCGGCAGGGTTCGGCTGTCCCGGGGAGGAGGCCCCTGGGAAGGGAGCCCGGCGGCGCGCGCGCCTCCAGCCGGCCTGGGCCGCCCCCGGTGACACCGGCAGCCCCGGGGAGCGGCCGTGAGGGGCTGCCCGGGATCCCCCCTGCGGCTCGAAGGGTACCGGGTAGGCACCCCCGCGGCTGCTGCGGGACGTGCTGCCCCCGGGCCGGCTGCCGGGGGGTGCCCGTGTCCCGGGTGGGTGTTTCCCTGCCAGTCCGGGTGTCCCGGGGCGGGTATTTCCCCCCGGTGTCCCGGGGTGGTGTTTCCCCCGGGTCCCGGTGCCCTAACTTGAGTGTTTCCCTGTCGGTCCTGGTGTCCCAGGGCGGGTGTTTCCCCCCGGTACCGGTGCCATGAGTTGGGTGTTTACCCCCTGGTCCTGGGCGGGTGTTTCCACCGGGTCCTGGTGTCCTGGGGAGGGAGTTTTCCTGCCGGTACCGGTACCCTGAGGTGTGTGTTTCCCTGCGGGTCCCAGTGTCCTGGGGTGGGTGTTTCCTCCTCATCCCCGTTTCCCGGCGTCTGTTTCTGCCGCATCCCAGTGCCCTGAGCTGGATGTTTCCCTGTCGGTCCCAGGGCAGGTGTTTCCCCCCGGTACCGGTGCCCTGAGCTGGTCCCGGTGTCCCGGGGCGGGTGTTTCCTCTCAGTACCGTGGGGGGCCGCTCCCGGTGCCCTCCCTCACTCCCTTCCTCCCTCCCTCCCGCAGTGCCCGGAGCCCCGCGGCAGCGGTGGCGGCGACGAAGATGCCCGACCGCGACAGCTACAACAACGGCAGCGGGGGCGGCGGCGGCGGCGGCGATGAGGTGGGCGCCAACGCCGACGACATCTGCCGGGATTTCCTGCGCAACGTCTGCAAACGGGGCAAGCGCTGCCGGTTCCGTCACCCCGACATCAGCGAGGTCACCAACCTGGGCGTCCGCAAGAACGAGTTCATCTTCTGCCACGACTTCCAGAACAAGGAGTGCGTCCGCCTCAACTGCCGCTTCATCCACGGCACCAAGGAGGACGAGGACTGCTACAAGAAGACGGGGGAGCTGCCCCCGCGCCTGCGGCAGAAGGTGGCGGCCGGGCTGGGCCTCTCACCCGCCGACTTGCCCAACAGCAAGGAGGAGGTGCCCATCTGCAGGGACTTCTTGAAGGGCGACTGCCAGCGCGGCGCCAAGTGTAAGTTCCAGCACCTCCAGCGGGACTACGAGTACGAGGCGCGGGGCATGGCCGCCCGCGAGCAGGGCATCGTCCCTGCCGGCCGCCGCTACGACCCCTACGACGCCATCTACGACCCCGACCGCTACGACGACCACGACCCCGTGCTGAAGCGGCGGCGGGTGGACGGGCTGCACTTCGAGAGCTACGAGTACAGCTTCGCCAGCCCCCGGGCGGTGGAGTACCGGCAGCTGGAGGAAGAGAACATCATGCTGCGCAAGCGGGTGGAGGACCTCAAGAAGCAAGTGAACAACCTCCTGGCCACCAACGAGGTGCTGCTGGAGCAGAACGCCCAGTTCCGCAACCAGGCCAAGGTGATGACGCTGAGCTCCACGGCCACCGCCACCGAGCAGACTCTGGCCCCCACCGTGGGCACCGTCACCAACTACAACCACAGCATCGCGCAGACGCACACCACGCTCAGCAGCCAGGCCCTGCAGCCCCGGCCCGTCTCCCAGCAGGATTTGGTGGCCCCCGCCGGCGCCCAGGCGGCTCCCCCCGCCAACGCCGCTCCCCCCATGAACCCCGAAATCACCCCGCTTTCGGCCGCCTTGGCCCAGACCATCGCCCAGGGCATGGCCCCCCCCGTCTCCATGGCGCCGGTGGCCGTCTCGGTGGCGCCGGTGGCCGTCTCCATGGCCCAGCCGCTGGGGGGGATCACCATGAGCCACGCCACCACCCCCATGGTGACGTACCCCATCGCCTCCCAGAGCATGAGGATAACGGCCATGCCCCACTGACCCCCCCGCCACGGGGGCCACGAGCCCCCCGCCGAACTCAGCCCCTGGGGGCAGCGGGAGGAGGAGGAGGAGGAAGGACAGACCCTCCCGGGACAGTGATGGTGGCTCCCGTGGGGGGGTGCGGTGACCCCCCCACCCTGGGGTGTTGCTCCTCGGGCTGGCACCCCCTTCCCGGGGTGAAACCTCCTCAGAGGGGGGGTGTGGGGTGTGTGTCGGGGCTGCCCCGCCCCTGCCGCGTTACAGACACGGCCCCCCCCTCCCCGTGCCGGGGCTGTGTCCCGGGGGGGGGGGGCTCCCCCTGAGCCCTGTAATGTTTTCAACTATTAAAAAAAAAAAAAACAAACCAAAAAAGGCAAAAAAACCCTGGAGGGCGGTGGCTGTTCCATCCACGCTCCGTTCCCCGCGGTGCTTGGGTGGGGGGGAGGGGCGCGGGGCGGCCGGTGGCCCCGGAGCGGGGGGGGGAGGACGGAGGGACCGGAGGCGCGACCGTGTCGGGGCGGTGGGAGCCCCACCGAGGCCCCGCCCACACGCGCCTTTTGCCACGCCCCGTCTCCTCTGCCACGCCCATCGCCTCTCTAGGCCACGCCCCTTCCGCCCAGACCCCGCCCACCTCGACGGCACCTCCCGGAGAACGGTGGGGCGTGTCCGGCGAGGCCCCGCCCGGGTGGGCGTGGTTTCCTGGAGAGGCTCCGCCTACGGGGAGGGCGGGGCGTGCCGCGGCGGGTCCTCGCTCAGGGAGCGGGAGCGGCGGCGGCGGCGGCGGCGGGATGGAGCGGCGGGTCCCGGGGCTGGGGGCGCTGGGCGCGCTGGGCCGGCGGCTGCTCTGGGCGCTGCCCGCCTACGCCGCGGGGCTGCTGGGGCTGGGGGCGGGGGCGCTGGTGCTGGCGGTGGCGCTTTACGCCGGTTGGCGGCGGCGGCGGCGCGCCCGGGAGCGCGGGTTGCAGCTGGCCGCCCGCCTGCAGAGCGACGAGGAAGCCGCCGTGCGCGCCGCCGCCGCGGGGCTGGGCGCGGCCCGCGGGGAGCTGCCGGCATGGGTAAGCGCCCGCCCGCCCGCCGCCCCGTTATCTCCGCATTCGGGCTCCTCCTCCCCCGGGGCCGCCCCTCGCCGCCCGGGGCGGCGGCACCGAACGGCTCCCGGCGGGGGGATCCCCGGCTGCCGCACTGCAGCCCCCGCCCGGGGATCCTCCCGCCGGGACTCCGGGCCGGGCGGACGCGCCGCGGTCCCCGCTTGGGCTTCTCCCGCCGGGCGGGACCCCCGGGACAGGGACCGCCGGCTGCACCGCATCCTCCTCCCCCGGGCCCCGCCACCGGGGATCCCCCCCCCCGCTGCGCTGCACCCCCAGCTTGGGCTTCCCCGGGCGGGCGGGACCCCCGGGGACCCCCCACCAACCGTGTCGCACCCTCCGCGGCCCCGCTGCTGGGGTCACCCCTCCACCCCCCTGCTGCACCGAGACCCCCCCGAGCTTCCCCGGGGCTGAGCCCCCCCGCGCCGACTGCACCGCACCCCCCCGCTCTCCACCCACCCACCCCCCGCACCGCCCCGGTCCCCCGTGGCTGCCAAACGCTGCATCGCACCCCCCGCTGTCCCCGGGTGGGGTCCCCTTGCTCGGACCCCGCAATGGGGTGACCCCCCCCCTCCCCCGGGTCCTTCCGGCAGCGCCGGGGCTGGGCCGTGACTCACCGGGCCCGGGGGGGCCGTTTCCTGCCCGGACGCGGGCTGAGGCAGGCGCGGGGGGGCCGGGACCCCCCCTGCCGTGGTGCCGGGGGGGGTGGAGACCCCCTTTCTCAGGACACGCCCCCTCCCCTTCTTCCCCCCTGGGACCCCCGGGAACGGCCCCCACGGGGGCTGGAGCTGCCGCCAAATGTTGGTCACACCTTGGGGCGGGGGGGGGGTCACACACATCCCCCCGGCCCCGGTTGTGACCGTCCCACCCCCAGCCGGCCCCCGCGGGGGTCCCACCGGCCCCGTTGGGGAAACCGAGGCACGTGGTTTGGGGGGGCTGTGACGTCACACGGGAGCAAAATCTGCAGCCGGGATCCCCCCCCCAGCCCCGCTTCGCATCTGCCGGGAATTACCCCCCCTCACCCCCCACCCTCACAGCCCCCCCCGTCCCCTCTGCCCCCAGGTGAGCTTCCCGGATGTGGAGAGGGCGGAATGGCTGAACAAGGTGAGGTGTCCATCTGTCCATCCCTCCATCCCTGCATCCATCCCTCCATCCCTATATCCATCCATCCCTGCATCCCTCTCTTCCTCCATCCATCCCTCCATCTCTCCAGCCTTCCCTACGTCCATCCTTCCTTCCCTGACTCCAACCCTGCATCCCTCCCTTGATCCCTACATTCCTCCCTGCATCCATCCCTCCATCCTTCCATCCATCCCTGCATCCCTCCATCCCTCTGTCCCTCCGTCCATCTGCCCCTCTGTCTTTCTGTCCCTCCATCCATCCATCCATCCATCCATCCATCCATCCATCCATCCATCCATCTGTCCCTCTGTTCCTCCGTCCCTCCGTCCATCTGTCCCTCCATCCCTCTGTCCCTCCATCCCTCTGTCCATCTATCTCTCCATCCATCCCTCCATCCATTTGACCCTCCATCCCTCTGTCCATCCATCTCTCCATCCATCCGTCCCTCCATCCCCCTGTCCATCTGTCCCTCCGTCCGGCTGCTGCAGGTCCTGGCCCAGGCCTGGCCCTTCTTCGGGCAGTACATGGAGAAGCTGCTGGTGGAGAACATCGCCCCGTCCATCCGCGCCTCCAACACCCACCTCCAGACCTTCACCTTCACCAAGGTGGACATGGGCGAGAAGGTAGGGCTCCCCTCAGGGCGGGGGGGTGACCCCATCGCCCCCCCATGACTCTCCTGTCACCCCCACCCCCCCTGCTCACCGCGGCCCCCCCCCCCCCCCCCGCAGCCTCTCCGTGTCCTGGGGGTCCGGGCTCACCCCGGTGCCCACAAGAAGCAGATCCTGCTGGACCTCAACATCAGGTGAGCGGCCAGAGCCACCCGTGTGGCGAAGGTGTCAGGTCTCAGTCCCCCACATCCCCATTGCCCTCCCTCCCCCCCCCCTCCCTGCCACCCTGGGGTCTCCCACAGCAGCTGCTGGAGCTCCCCCTCACTTGGGGAGGCAATGGGGGGGTCATGGTGAAGGACACCCCCCCAATCCCTATGTCCCGTCTCCACAGCTACGTGGGTGACGTCCAGATTGACGTGGAGGTGAAGAAGTTCTTCTGCAAGGCGGGGGTGAAAGGGATGCAGGTGAGGGGGGGGGGGGCCACCTGGCTGGGGGGGCTTAGGGGCTGGGGTTGGGGGCATGGGGGGGTGGCTGTGGCCATGGGAGGGGGGTCACACCTCAGCACTGCTCCCCCCCCAGCTCCACGGGATGCTGAGGATCATCCTGGAGCCCCTCCTTGGGGACGTGCCCATCGTGGGGGCCCTCACCATGTTCTTCATCCGCCGCCCGGTGAGTGCCCCCCACCCCCCCCTCCAGCTCCATGTCGGACACCATGATCATGGACACCATCTCCTCTTACCTGGTCCTGCCCAACCGCCTCCTGGTGCCCCTGGTCCCTGACCTGCACGAAGCCGCCCAGCTCCGCTGTCCCCTGCCCCGGGTAAGGGCTGCTCGGGGCGGGGGGGGGGGGAGGGGAGGGTTCCAGGGGGGGGTCCCCCCACTTTCCCACCCCGGCTGACACCCCCCGCCGCCCGCAGGGGGTGGTGCGGGTGTACCTCCGCGCCGCCCGGGACCTGCGGTCCAAGGACCGGTTCATGGGGGGGCTGGTGGAGGGCAAGTCGGACCCCTACGCCATCCTGCGGGTGGGCACCCAGGTCGTCACCAGCCGCGTCATCGACAACAACCTCAACCCCACCTGGGACGAGGTCTACGAGGTAAGACACCCCCCCCCCACCATCTCCACCCACCCCCTCCCCCTCCAGACCCTCCCCATGGCCCCCCCCACCCCCACCCAAACCAGCTGGGGTTGTGGGGAGGGAGCACAGGGACCCTCCAGCTGGGCTCTTGGGGGGCAAGGAACCCCCATCGTGTCCCCAACCTGGCCGTGCTGGGCAGGGGGGGACACCACACACCCCCTGTGTGTGGTGTCCCCCCCCCTTGCTGACCCTGTCCCCCCCCAGTTCATCGTGCACGAGGTGCCGGGGCAGGAGCTGGAGGTGGAGCTGTTTGACAAGGACCCCGACCAGGACGATCTCCTGGGAAGGTGTGTGTAGGGGGGTGGTTCTGGGGGGGGCACAGACCCCCGGGCTGGCAGCTGGGGGGGGCCACACCGTGCTGACCCCTCACGACTTGTCCCCATCCGTCCATCCCCCCCCAGGATGAAGCTGGATTTCGGGGAGGTGCTGAAGGCTCGGGTGATGGAGGAGGTGGGTGTTGGGGCTGGGGGGCCGGCGGGGGGGGGGGGGGGGGGGGGGACCCCCCCCCCCCCCCCCACCCCCCCCCCCCCCCCCCAAGTGGTTCCCGCTGCAGGAGGGGGGCCGGGGGCGGCTCCACCTGCGCCTGGAGTGGCTCTCCCTCATGGATGACGCCTCCAAACTGGACCAGGTGAGCAGGGCTCAGCCCGGAGATGAGTTTGTCGGGTCTCAGCTCGGCTTGGAGGAGGGGGTGGGTGGGTTTACAAGGTGTTGGGGGGGCTGTCTGCTCCGGCTAACACCCCCTCCAACCCCTCCCCCCCCCTTTCCCCCCTCCCCTTCCCTGGCTGCATCCCCCAGGTTTTGGAGAGGAACCGGACAATCGTGGCCAAGCCCGACCCCCCCTCAGCCGCCATCCTGGTTGTGTACCTGGACCGGGCTGAGGACCTGCCCGTGAGTGGGGGTCTGGGGGGGCAGGGCTGGCAGTTCCCTGCCCTGGATGGGGGGGGGGGGGCGTGTCAGCGATGTGTGGGGACCCCCCATCTCCCCCCATCCCCCACCGACTCCCCCCGTTTCTGCACAGATGAAGAAGCCGGGCAAGGAGCCCAACCCCATGGTGCAGGTCTCGGTGCAGGACGTCACCCGGGAGAGCAAGGTGCACCGGGGGGGCTTTGGGGGGGCCCTGCAGAGGCAGGGTTGGGGTTCAGAGGCCCGGCTGGGGTTTGGGGGGGGTGTCTAACCCCGCTTTGTGTCCCCCCCCCCCGCCCAGGTGGTCTATAACACCTCTGCGCCCGTCTGGGAAGACGCTTTCCGCTTCTTCCTGCACGACCCCATCAACCAAGACGTGGACATCCAGGCGAGACCCCCGGCCCCGTGTCCCGCCCCCCCCCCAGACCCCGAGATCCCCCCACATCCCCAGCCCCATTTCCCCCAGTGTCCCCGCCAATCCCTGTCCCAGTTCCTCCCCCTCAAATCCTCCAACTCCCATTTCTCCCCTGTTTCTCCCCAGATCCCCCCCCAGATCCTCCAGCCCCCTTTTTTCTCCTGTTTCTCACAAAATCCCCATTCCCCTCCCCCCCCCCAAAATCCTACAACCCCCGTTTCTCCCATTTCTCTCTCATTTCTCCCCCTTTTCTCCGCATATCACCCTAAATCCCCATCCCCGTTTCTCCCAGTATCCTCCCAAATCCTTGTCTCCATTTCCCCCCCAAATCCTTCAACCCCCTTCCCCCCCTCGTCCCCCCCCCCCCGTTTCTCCCCCGTTTCTCCCCATATCCCCCCCCAAATCCCCATCTCCATTTCCCCCCCTAAACCCTCCAGCCCTCCCTTTTCCCCTCTTT
>JAOQGH010000097.1:0-22905 GCA_025769975.1 Gallinago jamesoni
TTGTGGTTGGACTCGATGATCTCTGAGGTCCCTTCCAACCACCACAATTCTGTGATTCTGTGATTCTGTGAAATGAGCTCAACAATCACATTTAAAAGGGAAAAAAACACCAACAAAAACAACAAAAAAAAAAAACAACAAAAACAAGCATACAAATAAACAAACAAAAACCAGTGTTATGAGAACAGTTTCTCACTGGGGAGAACAAAGGCTCTAACTTAGGACTTCTCCCATTGCCAGAAACCCAAATGTTCTCATTTTTCTAGCAGTAAATTTGAATATCACCTACCTGCCTAACTGACATCATGGAAGACCTGGAAATTGCATGTTTTAGATAGCTACGAAGAACTAAATAGTTTTCATGATTTTCCTGGGATGTGGACAATTCAAAATACTGCAGGGAATCCTTCTACTGAGAGCATTTAATGGCCCGGTAAGAAAAATGGGAAGAATTAATGGTACACATTCAGAGACAGAAGGAGTCACGCTTAAACAGGACAAGGACTGCATATTCTCCTGCAGCATGATATGTTCCCTGAAGGAACAAACACCAAAACCCAGGTGTCACCATTTCCGTGTTGCTAGCAAAGAGACAAGGAAGTCGTGAGCATTTCTTACTGTCCCACAGAACCTCACTGATGCAATAAGTTGTTAACATTCTCTGCCACAAAGGCTTTAGTCATGTAATGACCCTTTCTGCTTTTGTACTTTGCAAACAGAAAAAATTTTACACAACTCTTTGTCCCCCAGCCAGATAAATCTCAGAAGAAACTGTGCTTGGAATGAACTCATCAACTATGTTAGTGAAAGTGTAATAATAACAGCTACATAGAATGAAACCCTCAAATGAGGGTTCTTGCCATCAGAATTCAGATTCTGATACTGCATAGTAAATGAGGTGAGAAAACACATCGTAAGGCATGACAGAGGTGAAATATTGAACATCTGCTTATTAAGAAAACAGTTGACCTTGTTTTGTGCAATGGGAGAGTTGAGGTTCCTGGAAGCCTAAACATATGACCATGCAATTAAGCATTATGCCTCAAACAGCACAGCAGCCAACAGGGTCAAATACAATTGTAGAGACAACTTTAATTATTCCAGCATTTGAATTTTCTATTTGTAACCTTTCCATACTTTTATGCAGATTTCATGCTCAATTTGAAAGCAGCTATATATATAATATAACTAAACTTCTGCTTTATTACCCACAACACATAGGACAGGTCAAAGACAAGCTGGGCCGCAGATACTTCTTTTTACTCTGACAACTACAATAGCTACTAAAGCTGTTCATCCTCCACCTCAAGCATGGCCTGAATTCAAACCTACATTCTGTCTCGAAGCCAAGACACTTGGACACTTGGTCACTGTGGCCTGTGCAGAGGTAGGCAGTGCACAGGGAAAATCACTTATACTGAGCAGGGCTTCTTCATTCTGTCTACAGGTATTTTCTGTTTTTCTTGGCAGATGATATAAGTCAGCATACAGGCTTTCATGAGCAGAAACGCCTCCTCCAGCCATTAACCACAGGACCTCTTCCTATAAAATGAATTTATTCTAAAGAAACAATTTTCACCCAGTCTTGGAGGTAAGTCAACAAAACTGCCTTCTCTTTCCACACATCAATCCTTGATGTATGGTAACATTAGCCCTAATGTATGGCTTAGCTACCTTAAATTAGCTCATTTATCTAGTAAAGGTTTGATTTGTACATCTCTTTTCAATCTCATTCTGAATCCTCCCAGTTACTAATTTCCTTCTTGTTACAAGAATCAACTTAAGTAGAAGAGAGCAGTAGAGACGTAACCAATGGTAAGGTCCCCAGTAAAAGAAACTCTCCTTCTTTCAGATGAATTCCCTGTGAGTAGTGGAAGTCCAAATGGGAAAAGTAGTTTTGTCCTACTTTACATGTCAACACAAAGAAAGCCTTGGAAACAATACAGAAGATACTTGGACTGTATCTCTCAGAAACACACTGAATTATGACCCTTCTCACAAACCACAAATGTAAGTTTGGAAAGCACCCACACAGGGATAGGGATGTCTTTAACATTTAAAATAATGTGAGAATTTGACAGATAATGAGAAAAATAAACATTTTTGTCCCCTCATTTTCACTCCCTATTTCAACTTTGCAGGTCTTTTTCATGTGGGAGGTGTGTTTAAACAGGGACGGAGCTCAAGGTACAGTAGGAAGTCCAGTGCAGCAAAGTACTTGGATCTACCCAGGTACTTAGGAACAAATCAGCTGACAGTAGTTCTCCAATGAGCATTATAAGCTGCCCAGTGTATGCTGAAAGTTGGATCCTTACCTTGTCTCGAATCCCTTGTCTCATAACTTCTCTTTCAGCCTCCATCTTGGCATATTTGGCTTTTCTCTCTTCCTCTTCTTGCCTGAGGGCTTCCTGTCGTTCCTCTTCTTTCTTGGCAGCATCTGGGTCTTTCTCCTCATCCCCACCCAGCATCTTCCCCATGTCTTTGGTAGCCCCTACAGAAAGCACAAGAGAAAGTCAACCCTATAAGAGCATGGGAAAACCATTCTCCTTTCCCAAACTCAGAACCTCCTTCCACTCCCTTTGCATCTGGAAAGGTTTCTTCTACCACTAGAAAGAAACACTCCCAACAAAGGCAGGAGGTGGGCAAAGCAGCTAGTCAGACTGAGGGGGTTACCTGCTGCTGCTGGGAGAAGCATGGCAGCAAGGGGAAAAGAGTACATCTGTAGACTTGTGTGATGGCAACACGATTGGTTTGTAGTCCTGAAGGGGGAAAGCTGCAATCCATGCAATGTTTTCACTCTAACAGCTCAGTCAAGTGAGCGAAGATTGATTTTGGAGACTCTTTATCAGGCATGAGACATCCAGGAAGAAATGATACCAGGGCTAGGAAATTAATTTGAAATCACAATTTTAAGGATGAGTAATCAGAGTCTTAATTGTTGCCAGAAATTATGCATCCCATGACAGATAGAAGCACATAGAATTAGCAAACATTTTGAGTTCTTGATGATTTCTAGGCTCCTACCATGGATCAGAAAGAAGCAGCATCTCTTCCCTTGGCCACCACTGCCTCTAATGCTTGGTACATAAGTGGGATCCTGGCTCTTTATGGTCCTCTTTCTGTCCCTGCATGCACATTGGTCCCAAATTTTGAGGCCCTGTGTGCTCGTGAACCAATTCTTTGTTATTGTAAAAAGTCCTTGCACAATGATGCAAATGGAGAGTCTTCTTGCATACCCTTCTATACCCACAGCGCTGCATAAAACCATTTGCCCAGTGGCACTGTCATTGACATGTGACTGGTAATGATCCAGCTGAGGAGAAAAGCAGGTGCTATGGAAAGAGGGAGGGCATTTACTGTTATACTTTATCATCGGGGCACTGGAGGGCTGCAGCAGGATCAAGCATGGTTACACAGATGAAGTGAAGATGTATGTCCTTTGTGAGTTGTGCTGTACTTTGCCTGGAGCAGGAGAATTTTACTAAATTTACTTTAAAAAGTATCTTCACCCTGGGAGAACACTGTAGATGCTGGTTACTGACCTTAGCTCCTGGATCAAGTCAGATTGGCGCTGGCTGAGACCTAACTGAGTTAATCTGAGACAACCTTCTGCTAACACACAGTTACATGCATATACACGCACACATATTGAACATCTCTTGCCTAAGGCAAAGTTATCTGGCCTTTTCAAAGTCTTACACTGGAATGAGACACTGTGAAAGTCATTCCAAATAGTTGTTTGTTGGCATTATTAGAGGCCAAGTGAAGGGAAAAGATTTTCACAATCCCTTATCCTTCTGTTATAAATTACCTCTTCAGTGTGCCAACAGTGCCAGAGGACTGTGTTTGCTCTTGCTTTCTATGTGAATTCTTGGGATGGCAATGGTGAAACCTTGGTTCTTACAGGGAGAAAGATCTGCAGCCTGTCAAGATGATTCCTTATGAATTTCTACAGAGATGACAGTTATCAAAGTAACTACTGCCTGTCACAACCACAAAGCATTATGTTGAGAAGTGAGCAGATCCTGTGGCTTTTCCCCTCTGCATTTTTTTTCCAGGTCACATATTCTCTCACAAATTGAAAGCAGTCTTGAATCAAAAGCAACCCTTCAATCCCCCAAAACATGACAGAGATATGGTCTCTTTATATTTCCCATACAGAAGTATGGGGAAGGCCTGACAGGATCTGGTTGTTAGAGATGGGGTTTTGCCAGGTGGGAAATAGTAGTACTAAACATGACTGTCTCCATTACGTTAGCTAACCACAAGCCTCTTGACTCTTCCATCCTGTTGGGAAGCCTGTGGATAAAAAGAAGGACCCCAAACAAACCCCAGCTGGTACGTTCATGGTCCCTAGCTACTCTCAGCCTTTGTGTACTGTCATGTTGCATCTTCCTCTTCAGTGTCAGAATAATACAGGAACTCTTGCATTGTGAGGGCAAATTTACTCAGACTATCTGGTGATTTCTTTCCTGGGATGCAAGAAAGGTTAAATGAAACTGCAAGCAAGTTATAATTTCATAGCAAATGGAAAAGCAATGCCGATTAGTTGGGTCACACATGCCTATTGCAGTGATCTCACTAGGCAGCCTTACACTGATGATCAAACTGATTTGGATTCAATAGTCTATCAAGTTTATCCCTTTTTAGCTTTTCTCCACTTAGAGCTACTAGCACTAGCTATTTATGAGACAGAATTCAGCAGCAAAAAGAGGTTACTTTTCCACTCTAAGCAGTACTTCTAGGCTATCATTAAGTTAAAATGCCAACTCAGCTCATCATGTAGGAATGAAATTGCATAGACTTTCTTTTATGTCTTAGACACAAACAAGATTTTGAATACTTTATGCATTTGATTTTGCAGCTATTCAGTAGAGAGGACACCTACAAGAACAAGAATGTATTTTCAGGATCCTCACAAATTCCAGGCTTAATTCACCCCTGTTTTCAAAGAAGTCATCTGAATGCTGCACTGTGCTATCACTGTTAACTAATTGGAAGGAAATTTATTATGAGAAGCAAAATTTCACACTTCATTTTAACTCCAATCTCTTGTGTTATTTTTGGTATAGTTGGTATAATCATATATATACACATATACACAGCTTTTTTGGTGTAGTTGGGTTTTTTCTGTCTTGTTTGTTCTTCAACCTAAACTTTAGGCTTTTTTTGTTAACATTCCCTGGATAACAGCTTCTGGTTTTCACAGTTCAGCAGAGGATGCTCCAGAGAATTCATTTGCATATAACTGAAATGGATCAGGTACTGGCACAACCAGAAGGAAAGAGCAGAATTTCTGTCCTCAAGCCTGCCTTTGAAGCTTCCAAGGAAACAGAGGGAGAACAGATTACTGAATCTGTTCATATGATAAGGCTACGTCTTTTCATCTTCTTTCACATCCCAACCATAACATCTACCTTGACATAAAGTGAAGGCAGAGAATGTCAACATAATGACTAATCAGTAGGGAGCTTCAATCAACATGGTTTTGAACAAGACCACAGGAAGAACACAAAAATGGTTAAAGCTCCAGCATAATATGTGCTAACTGTCACCTTTCTGGCTATAATAAACAGCCCAGTCCCCAAAGGATAAAAAAGTTCCATGAGGCAAAGCATCTCAGAGGTGGTTTGTTTAGAAGACAAATAACATGGCAGACATTCCAAACTAATAGTCGTTCCCTTGATCCATATGGGCTATACAACCAGGCATCAGGTGTTAAGCCAAATACTGAGTGCACTCAGATACAATTGTATGTGATGTTATCTGCTTTTAGTTGTCATCAGCCACCTGAAAACCAGTAATAAAGTATAAGAGTGACTGAAGTGAATTTTGCAAGAAGAAAGGTGAAGAGCACTTACTCAAACAGATCCTGCATCTGAACTGAAGGAAAGTAAGTTCTTAAACTGTCTGATCTCCATCACAGGAGCACCACCTCCTATGACTTAACCCTTGAATAGCTGACTGTCATCAATCCAGCTTTCTCACAAAAAACATAAACTCAGAAATCAACTTGCAGGAGGAGTGCTCAATTTGTTACTTGTTAAAAAAAAAAAAAGGAAAAGAAAAAAATTCTCCTAGATATTGACATGCAAAGTTCTTTGTTGCAAAAGGTATATCGAACAGGATTAGGATTTTTAAGGATTATTTACAGAGAAAAGGATTAATAGGAACATCTTGGGCATTCTAAATTAAGCACAGGATGGTGGAAACTTGCACAAACCGTTGCTTCAAGTAAGGTAATTAAGTGAAAACAGAAGAATTTCTTTTGCACAAATATCCTTTCATAATGCAGACAAATAGCACCCCATACCTGTTTCTCAAGAGGGCAGCAGATGAGCGTACTTACATCTCAGAGGATGTTGCAGAAGTTCCCCCTCTCAATCACACAGGTCAGAGGAAGTAGTGAGAGGTTTACCTGAAACATGCATGCCCTGAGGAAAATTTGCAGGTTTTTTTGTGGCTGAACCATACTTAGGTCAAACAGACAGGTCAACTGATGTTTCGGAGTTTCTGAATCACAGTATGATTTTTATCACATCATCCAAACATCTGGAGCTAAGCAGAGAGTACTGTCGCAGAGCAAGAATGGGTCATTCATTTTAGCAGCATCACTTCAGAACCAGAAAAGAGACCTTTTTCAACAAGGTTGTAATGCAAGGCTTATGTCAGATATACAATAAGTCCTTTCTTCATTTTAAGGCTCATGAAAAAGGTGAATTTGCCATTGAGAAAAAAGCCTTGCAGCAATCATTATGGGACTCCTTACTCTGTTCAGAAGTCAAGATTCTTAAACACTAATTTGTCAGAAAAGGCTAGGCTGGCATTTGTATGAAGACTTCACAAAATAAAGGAATTTCATATGCAAATTTTAACCCAATATGAATCATATATAAAGGAATCAGACCTTGTCCAAGTGTTTTTGTCCAAATCCCTTAGATGTTACAGACATGTTTTCAAATTATTCCCCCTGGCAACTGTGACATAAACTTCATTGTCTCTTGCAGCCAAAATATCAGCAGATGATATTTTTTTAGAAAAAGCATTGCTTTACTCTTTTGAAAACAAGAGTACAACTCCATGCTTGCTGTAGAAAGCTGATTTCCTGCAAATGTTTGCACATTTCTTCAGTGATAAGAACAAAAATGCCTCTACTATCTGCCTGCTACTCCTTCAATTAGGAGATAAAGGTGCTGTGGCTTTTCCTTTTACAGCTTTATTTGCTACCGGATTACTGTTTTCCATCAAAATAGTAAATGCCACACTAATGCTTTCAGATGAAAAAAAGCCCTGACTTCCTCCTGTTAAAGTTTCAATAAAAATGTAACAACTCTTCAGGAGGGCATTGCATGATATTCCAAAGTGGTATTTGCATTAAGGAAATACTGTGTTTATATATTAGTACTGAATAGCACCAACAGAACCATCACAATATATTAATTATCAGTAACTAAGACACCTACTGATAAACATTAATAATTCCTCTTTATAAACAAAGAACTGATGACAAGTTCACTTGAGGAGCTCACTTGAGAAATCATAGCTTCTCTAAAAATGCCATTATCTGGTCTTTTGGTACAGTGGGGATCTCTGATAAGGATCATTAACATTGTATTAAATAAAGAAGTTCTTAATGAAATTCAAAGCTTAAACCAGACATGGATTTTTTTCTCTGTTTACCTTTCCAGATCCATTCAGCACAAGTGTCTTACACAACTGAGAAGGGACATGTTTATATACTTTTCTGCTCTCTGGGCTGCTCTGTGGTTTCAGGTCTATTTTTAGTTCAGTGAGATGCCTATCCTTTTCAGTGTTAACTTTTCTGAGATATCACAGAAAAATAAAATTGGAAGGAACCTAATGAGGTCTATCTGAATATATTAAGTAGTGAGCCATGGATCATGGGTACTGTGCAAGTTATGTAGTGACAGAACACAAATGGGCATGAGGAAGGAGTAGAAAAAGGCCACTCAAAGCTTCAGTTTACTTTGTTTACAGATGTACACTACTGAGAAAAACCTGCACAGGAATATATGGATTTTTCTTTTTTTATTTTGTTCCTTTTGCCCACACAAAAAGTGGTTAGATTACTTCCAAATAAATGACAATGCAAGACACCAGCATAGCCTATCCCTTGCCCCAGGGATCAGCCTTATGCTGTTCCTGCCAGTCTTTTGTCTGACCTGCTAGGGAAGGACTGTAGAGTTGAAAGCACAGCAGTAAATAAGGCTGTGGTCAACAGCTAGCTGGCTGCTGCAGTGCTCACCACATTGTAATACAGACTTGGTATGCTTTCAGCCTTTTCATTTTTCCTCCATCTCCATTATCCAGGTTGTTGGTCGGCTTGTTATTTTCTCAGCATCTCTAGTAATGTCCATTCCTCAACCTAGCGGAATTCACTGACTCAGTTCTTTCTGTTCTCTGAGTGCTAATGCTAGGATCTAAAATATTCCCTACCATCAGGTTACCAGGAAAAATGTGATCTGAGGATACCCAACATCTAGAACAAAGGCTTCACTGAGACCCATCCCATGTTACACGTACCAAGACAACCTGTTAGAGGTAATAGTGAGAGGTGACTCACAGAAGCAGCACTGTGACAAACTGCATTGCTCAGAGGTTTTCTCATTGGGAAAAAAACTGGTAAGTTGAGCAAACTCTGTGTAATATTTAAGGATATTTGGAACTCTAGGTATTTGGAGACAGCTGCCTATTCTCACCACTACAGTATTGTTTCATTTCCCTTACACACTCAAAGACAGACTTTAAAGGCTGATGTTGAAAGGCCTTTTTCAAACTTGGTATAAATCCTTGTGAAGGCACATAAAGCTTCCCAGGAATTATTTTTTCCAACATTTTTCTGAGATAGCAGTAGGTTCTAACATGTGCAAGAGCAACGTATTGAAGCCCAAAACTAAAAGAGCTAGATAGTCATGTTAACAAAACATAATTGTAGAATCACAGAATCATAGAATGGTTACAGTTGGAAGGGACCTTAAAGATCATCAGATTCTAACCCCACTGCCATGGGTAGGGATACCTCCCACTAGACCAGGTTACTCAAAGCCCCATCCAGCCTGGCTTTGAACATTTCCAGGGAAGGGGCATGCACAACTTCTCTGGACAACCTGTTCCAGTGTCTCACTACCCTCACACAAAAGAATTTCTTCCTAATATCTAATCTAAATCTACCATCTTTCAGTTTAAAACTGTTAACCCCTCATCCTATCACTACACTCACTCATAAGACTCCCACCCCATCTCCCTTGTAGGTCCCCTTTAGGTACTGGAAGGCTGCTGTAAGTTGTTCCTAGAGCCTTCTCTTGTCCAGGTTGAAAAAATTCGGCTCTGTCAGCCTGTCTTCATAGGAGAGGTGTTTCAGCACTCCGATCATCTTTATGGCCCTCTGCTGAACCCATTCCAACAGGTCCATGTCCTTCTTAAGTTGGAACCTCCAGAGCTGGACACAGTAGTCCAGGTAGAGTCTCACCAGAGCACTGTAGAGGTATAGAATCAGCTCCCTTGACCTGCTGGCCACACTTCTTTTCATGTAGCCCAGGATACAGTTGGCTTTTTGGGCTGTGAGCACATATTGCCAGCTCCTGTTGAGCTTCTCATCAACCAACACACCCAAGTCCCACTCCTCAGGGGAGCTCTCAATCAATTTTCCACCATACCTGTATTTGTGCCTGGGATTGCCATGACCCAGGTATAGGACCTTGCACTTGGCCTGGCTGAACTTCATGAGGTTGGCATAGGCCCACCTCTCAAGCCTCTCCAGGTCCTTCTGGATGGCATCCCTTTCCTCCAGCATGTTCACCACACCACACAGATTGGTGTCATCGGCAAACTTGTTGAGGGTGCATTCAATGTCTCTGATAAAGATGCTAAACAGCACTGGTGGCTGCATCAGCCCCTGAGTAACGCTACTTGTCACTGGTTTCCTCTTAGATATTGAGCTGTTGACTACAACCCTTTGAGTGCAGCTATCTAGGCAATTACCTATCCATGGAGTGGTCCATCTATTAAATCCATGCCTTTTCAATTTAGAGACTTTACAAGCTGCTGCAGAGTCTCCTTTGGCAATCAAAAGAAAGTATTCTTTTTAGAACAAGACCCTGCCAGCTTCATCAGCATAATATTTTTCACTAAGATCTTGGTCTCCATATTACTTCCTCTGCAAAGTCTCCATCTGTGACAGTGACAGTTTGTCTCTAGCTGTATAGAGCAGTACAGTACTTACATACAAACCAATGTCTTAATCTCAACAGTATCTGTGCATTTGTGCAATAAATGGCTATTATAAGTCCTTTTCCTATTTTTTCTTTCTAGCTTATAAGTATAAATTCATGTATTTAGGTGAATTCTTCAGTTAGTGTTTGTGTTATTGCTTTGCGCTGTTGCTACGTCCTTTTTATATCGCTTTAATTAGAACAATGGAGTTGCCTCTGTGATGTGTGTGGAGAAATGATTTTCAGATCACATCCATCTGATCGGATCTCAGACCCAACAATGACACTATCCTGGACATATGGGGTGTCTCTTCTTCCTTTCATAAGAATCATAGAATCATTTAGGTTGGAAAAGACCTTTAATATAATCAAGTCCAACTATTAACCTAACACTACCAACTCCACCACTAAACCATGTCCCTAAGCACACCATCCACACAACTTTCAAATACCTCCAGGAATGTGATTCAACCACCTCCCTGGACAGCCTGTCCCAGTGCTTTATAGTCCTTTCAGTGAAGAAATTTTTCCTAATATCCATCCTAAACCTCCCCTAACATGACTTGAAACCTTTTCCTCTTTTACTATTGCTTGCTACTTGGGAGAAGAGACTAACCCTCACCTTGCTACAATCTCCTTTCAGGCAGTTGTAGAGAGTGATAAGGTCTCCCCTCAGCCTCCTTTTCTCCGGGCTAAACAACACCACTTCCTTCAGGTGCTTCTCGTAAGACTTGTGCTTTGGACACCTCACCACCTTTGTTGCCCTTCTCTGAACACTCTCCAGCACCTCAGTATCCTTCTTGTAGTGAGGGGCCCAAAACCAAAATTTTTGACATGCAGCCTCATCAGTGTCAAGTACAGCAGGACAATCGCTTCCCTAGTCCTACTCAGCACACTATTCCTGATACAGGCCAGGATGCTGTAGGCCTTCTTGGTCACTTTGGGCACACTGCTGGCTCATATTTATTCAGTTGTCAACCAACACTCCCAGGTCCTTTTCTGCTGGGCAGCATTCCAGCCCCTCTTCCCCAAGGCTGTAGCATTGCACGGGGTTGTTGTGACCCACATTTGTGACTCATATGCAGGACCTCATACTTAGCCTTGTTGTTTGTTAATGTGTTTGTTTGTTGTTGTATTTTTTAATTGCAAATCACAATTTCTGTTTCATGACAAACTAGAAACAGACACTGGGCTAATACATATCTGTTATTTGTAATGACCCAACAGGGCTTTTTCTACATTGAAGCAGGTACTGCATTATATAATAAATTTGTGAAATATTCAAACACTGTCAATGGCTTGTCAGCAGTGCCTCATTTGTATGCATCAGTCTGTGTTATTCTTGCCCCTTATTATGCTGTGCACATTCAATTTAGTACACTTCATATCTCTAAGGAGTGAAATGTTCACTTCAGTTGATTCATTAGCTTGCAAAACTCCTTTGCTGTAAAAAATAAGTGCACTTCCTAGTTGAAATAGTTTATATTCCCTGATGGACTTTCATTCATTCTTTTTCTGCTCTGTGACCACTCCTGAAGCCTACAAGGCAGCATGACCAATTATTTTCTGATACATAATGTATTGTATGCCAAACCACTATTAATATCATAAGATGACACCATTTCTTGTCAGGAACTACAAGATGGTGATACACAGTGAGATGATTGAGATGAATGTACAGTGCAAACGTGGGAAGACAAAAGCTTATTATCTACCTCTGACCTGGGGTATGGTTTTGCAGCAGAAAGAATCCTAAGGTTAGTAGAGGTGTTGATACAGTCCTCTGCAATTTACTTTTGAAAGGTTAGAAAAGTCTCAGTTCCACACATGCACACATCTCACATTCTACAGGGGATTGATTTCCTTTTTATTTGAGTGCATCATTCTGCAACACTCAAACCATGATGAAGCACCTGTACCATTGTCTTTGTGGACACACAAGTCCTTAGGAAAGGCTGGCTATTACTTCAGTCACTGGTAAAAGTAATACTCCTGTTGACTGCAAATAAACTGTCCGGAAAAGTAGTGAGCTCACGTAAGCACGTCCCATTGAAGATAAAGACCAGAAAACCAGCTCAAAGAATATAGTTTTTCTGCTATACTTCAAGGATAATTTATATTCTACTGTTGTTACAAAAAGCCTTACTGCAGTGTGCACGTGTGTTTAAATAGCACACCTGCAACTCCAATGTTGTCATACCAGGGGAACATCTGATAATGCACATGTAAAGTTTGATGTGAGCAGAGCCAATGTGTCCAGGCCAGCCTGCCCCAAAATAATGCCTTGAGTTTGGAAAACGCCATCTGACTAGCCCTTCAGACTAGGTGGGCCATCACCTTACTGGCCCAGATACCTCCAAACGTAAAAGTTAGGCTTTCACCCCCACAAACTTTATGCAGACATTTTCACAAACACATATCTCGAAGGAGAATTCTCCCTTCCCCATCACACACTGATGCCTCTGTCCGCTGCTGAAGGGCACCAGGTCATGAGCTTTCAAGGTCATGCAGCTGTGCAAGGAGAAGCCATGAGGAGATGTCTTTGCTTCTGAGACCATCACACACAGCAGGCAGATTCCTGAGCCTCCTTTCACCTAACTCCTGCCAGGTAAATCCTGCTACAATCAGCAGGAGGAAAAAGCAAACGCTAGAAACAAAAATAATCATCAGACTTCAGCACCCAGCACTAAGAGGATATTCAGCCACTGTGCCCCTGCTGTGTACAGGCAGATTGTACAGGGACAGAAATGAAAATGATACAGATATGATGGAGATCCTGGTGTACCAGATTGAGCCGCCAGCTAAAGAGTGCAAACCTAACTAGTCTTTTGGAGGCATATTATTCCTCCATAACTGGAAGGCCACAGACCTTTACTTACGTTGCAATGTGTGTGCAATGCTAGTTAAAAAACACTCTGCCTTGCCACAGGCACTTTGTATAAACATGGTTTCAGCTGCATTACACCAATATAACAGGCCATTCACTGAGTGAACTGTTCTTTTAAGATATTACATTCTACAACTCTTTTCCATAAAAGAAAAAACAGTGCCTTTTATGACTGGGTAAGCAACTAAGAGACAAATTAAGACTAATAGAATTAACAGGGATTAATATAACAGGAGGTTTCTGTTGCTGCCTCTGTTCTAGACCTGCTCTATGCACTTTTGGGAGGTACCCACATTTCCCCTTCTGAGGACTTTTGTTCATCTTCATTGTCTGCATTATTAACCCTCTGGAGGCAGGCATTTTTGACCTTCATCTCAGTAACTACACCTGGTAGGGTTCCGTCCCATTCTCAGGGGGACGCTCCATGCAACCCCACAATCAAAAAGCAGAGACCAATTCCTATGGCACATAGGCCATAAACACAGTGTCTTCTGTTCCCTTTCTGATGATTAATCCCTGGAAAGTGCCTTTTCTTGTCTTCCTGACCCTTCTGACCCAGCTATAGTGTAGCTACAAATAATCTCTGCTAGCTAGATACCACAATCCAACTACCCAGGTTCCCTTTCTAGTCCATGAATCTCTACTCCAGAAATTTAAAGAGCTTGGGATAACATTCTTCTGGCCAGCTGTAATCTTCTCTGGACTTGGTGACTGGATATCTACTGATGGAGAAGAGAACCTAAGCACCTTGTTCACATGATCCCACCTGCACTGCAACATTCTCTCATTAGTCATATGCATCTTATAGTTTCTACAGGAAAAAAAAAAAAGAAAAAAAGAAATTGAAAGCAGGTCTGCTTGCCACAAAATTTATTTTCCTGAGATTTATGATTGTTTCAGTCCTGTTTCCTTGCTTCACAGAAACTATTCACTTCAGCACAGAAAGAATAGTTGAACCAAAAAAAACATTGCTAAGTGTGCAAATCTCTGCTTTTCTAATAGATTTCTAAAGGATTTCCTACAGTCATGCTGGTGATAGATGGTGACAGATTCTAGACCTTCTCTGTTGCTTGGAAAATGACAGTCTTCCCTTTTCTCCACTTTACACTGCTCTGGTGAGACCTCGCTTGAAATACTGTCTGGAGCTCTCAAAATAAGAAGGACATGGACCTAACGGAGTGGGTCAAGAGGAGGTACACAAAAATGATCAGAGGGATGGAGCACCTCTGCTATGAGGACAGGCTGAGGTAGCTGGGGTTGTTCAGCCTGAAGAAGAGGAGGCTCTGGGGAGACCTAATAGCAGCCTTCCAGTACCTGAAGGGGATCTACAGGAAGGCTGGAGGCAGTCTATTTACAAAGGTCTGCAATGACAGAACAAAGGGTAATGGCTTTAAACTGGAGAAGAGTAGATTTAGATTAGGAATAAGTTCTTTACAATGAGGGTAGTGGAGACTGGAACAGGTTGCCCAGGGAGGTGGTTGAGGCCCCTTCCCTGGAGACATTCAAGGTGAGGCTCGATGAGGCCCTGGCCAAGCTGGTCTAGTTGGGGGTGTCCCTGCTGACTGCGGGGGCGGTCAGACTAGATGACCTTTGAAGGTCCCTTCTGGCCCAGATGATTCTATGATGCTATGATTCTATGGTTTCTGATTGATGTGGTAGATAATCTTATCCATGGAGCCTATCCAGGAATCCCGGACAACATCAGCCTGTCAGAAAATCCTGCTGACTGAAATCTCCCTGTTATTTTAAATAAAAGATAACAGGAGAGACTGGAGCCACACCATACCGCAGTAACTTTGGTGATATGTATGTATGCATACAGTGCTTCACAATTGATATCAGGTTTAAGCACATCTAAAGAAAGCAGTGAAGCTGAAGAATTCTGAACATGACTTCCCCCTCTGGTGGGAGGCAAGTCACCTACCTCTGCTGCCATGGAGGGACATTAAATGCTGCTCCCTGTGTGGACTTCCGTGTTTCAAGGTACCAGATTCAAAACTTTATGCTAGCATCAAAGTGAGACGAATTTGTTCAATAGAATTAAGAGCAACAAAACAATAAAACAATCTAAGAAGACTTAGCAAGGTGCTATAGCTGCCTCGGCCCCCCAGTGGCTGGATTGCAGACTGTCCCTCCACCCCAGCAGATGTCCCAGGAAGGCATGCCTGCTTGAAGGGTGCTCCTGTAGAAGCCTATTAGCAGGAGAAATAATACTGCATAAGGGCACCGGCACTGGGCTTGAGCTAAACCATCACTAAAATACAGCGTACTACCATAGCAAAGTTTTAAAGGTACTGCAGTCAAATCTTCAACAATCATTACGGATCTTTTTCAGGCAGCAGAGTTCTTCTGATGAGTGATTATATGTAATATACTCTAACTGTTGAAATTACTTAACTATCAGAAAAAATAGTAACTCCTTAGAAAGAATTAATGTACCTTATTTTCTTAATATACTTCAAGAAATATGGAAGCTCAGAAGAGCAATGTAGGAATACACTAGTGTTGTGACACTTCTTGGCAGCTACAGTGGTATCAGTGGGGTGGTACTATACCAGACAGAGAAGAATACTCTTTCAAATGGGCTGTTACTCAAATTAGGTGCTTGTAAACCTCAGCTTATTGCATATAATAAATTTGTGCTTGAAGAAATGTTATCTTATTTTCTGTCAGTGATTTGTCATGTTTTCTCAAGCGGGAGGGTCAGTAGGTAAGCTGTGAGTAGAGGAGAGTTTTCATAAGAAGCTGTGGAACTTCCATAGTCAAGAAACAGCAATGGTTGCAGACACACCATGCCCGGAATTTAAAGAAACTCTTTAAATTTTGTTTGCTCTCAGTAGTTTCTTCATACACCCACAGACAGAAACATAACATATATACTTTCACACACACACAATATGGTATCTGCTAGCCAGACTAGCTCTCTCTTCTCTCTGTAGTTTGGATTTTTTCAGTTGTATGTGGGAGTTTTATCTATTATGCAGCACTAATAGAATATAAATAAAAGCCCAAACAGAGAAATCTACCAGGAAGAAAAAATTCAGACAGTAAAAGGCAAAGTGGGCCTCCACGACCATCAGAGCAGAAGCTATCAAAAATTTTTACATTCTCTTATTAAAAAAAAAATACAAAAGAAAACCCCAAACCCAGAAATTGTCCAGGTGATAACTCCAACAGATTTGACATAATTTGAGGTGACAGGATTCTTTGTCAATGCTTTAAAAGTTTCCTTAACAAAGGGAATCGCTTTGTACCTTTTACTATTCCTACCCTTGCACAGTCCCTATCCAGCACTGCCAAAGCTAACCCAGAGTCAGCAAAGAGGTACATACATACATCCCTGCAGAACAGGTATGGTAAAATTTGCAATGTCTTTTGAATAGAGGTACAAATGAGGAGTCCTAGGCTACAAGGGCTTCCTTGGTGAAACCGAGGCAGAGGAGCGTATTTTCAGCTTCGCATGAGAGGTGCTTGAAAGTCCTGTAACTCCACTGAGTGATTTCTCACCCAGGAGTCTTTCTATCACCTACTGTAGAGCCTTAGGTCATTCCCTTCTCGGGGATCACTTGATGGGTCGCCTGATGATGCAGTCCTGCCTGCATCTCTCCAGCAGCCATGCCCAGTCTGACTCTTCCCTGTCTCTCATCCCTGGGGTTGCCCATCATTGTGGCTTGAGGGAGCTATGTCCATATTACCATTAAGCTACCCTGTCTTGGTAAAGTAGCTCTGCAGAGGCTCCCAGCCCATTCTCACCTCCTGCTTTCCACTGTCTTTGATTCACACAAAAGTTACACAGCATGGACGGTCTCCTCTCTCCCCCCACATGCATGCATACCGTGTAGCCTTTCCACTGGGACAACAGTGAAACTTTAAGATGAGTATTTCCTGAAAAGAGTTGACAATGTGCTGCTACCTGCAGGCAAGCTTAGAATGCAGCACCAAGTATCCCAATATGCGGAAACAGACATGCGTGGATAAACTCGCTTTTCCGGCCACCTGTCTCCATAGTTTAGAGCTATTAACAACTGTAGACATAATCAGTTTCTGAAAGAACTAGCACATTCTGACCACTGTTTTCTAAACACTGTTGCCTCTCCAATGGCCTTGGGTCTGGTTGCTATGATAGAACTTAGTAAGACAGTTGCCTGGCCTTTTCAAGGATTCACGCAGGTCACTAAATGGACTATTTTCAGAAAGCTGCAAAAATAAGAAAGACCTCCAAAAGGTGGAGAGGAAGCAATGCTGCAATCATTGGACCCTGCTGAGTTCAAAGCTTTCAAGAGATCTGAGATGCCAAAACTCTGTCATAAGAAAGAAAGAACTAAAATCTCTTTCAGCCTGAGACATACGGCTTTATTTGTAAAAAAATAATAAAAAAAAATCACAATAGCAATGCAGTCATTAACATATTACACTGTTTCATAGTCTAAGAGAGAGACCAGAAGTGCATATGGAAGGCTGAAAATTCCTTTAAAAAACTAGGTGAAAAAAAATAAAATGAGAAATAATTATATTAATGTCAAACTTACAGGAAAATATTCCTGAACTGTTGTTAATGATTCAGGCCTGATAATTAGGAAACAATTGTGACATTATTTTCAAAAATGTCATTGTTGTGATGATTGTTTCTCACCTAGAAACTTAAAATTCTTTGTGCTGGCAAGAAGCAGATTCAATACGAAATGTCTGATCTGCAAGTCCTTTGAAGTTTGTATCTACAGAAGACAGAACTGAAGAATTTGCTTTCACATAGCTAGAGAGTGTCAGAATCTGGATCACTGTGCCTCTTTAGTAGACACAGCGCCTGGATTTGGCCTGGCCATTGTCTCTTTTCAGATGCGCTACACTCTGGATTAGCCTGTACTGTTGACCAACAGAACTCTAAACTCCTCATCACTATCTTTCCTTCTACCAAGGTGACTTTACACTTTTGTCACTGTCTGTGAATGCTTTTCAAGAATCTCATTGCACAGTTTGCAACTCAGACCTTTGAACACCTGAAAAAAAAGACTTTGCCATTTTTTCCTGGTAGACTGTGAACAGTAAATCTACTCTGACATCCAGAACACCATCTCTCAGGACCAAGAACATCCCAAGGCAAGTCCATTTCCTTCAAATACCTGGAAAGAACAAGAAATATCTTCTACTCCCAAATGAAAGAATGTAACATTTCTGTGGCATACGTTCCTACTCTAGAGGCAGTCCTTCTCTTTCGCCCCAATTATACTGGTTCCTGCAGAGCTCAATGGGTAACCATCAAAAACAAGGCTGCTTTTTCTTTTAATACTGAGAGAAGAAGTTTTGTGAGATGGGTCCTAAGGTAGTTTTTATCATTTGTTGACAAATCTAAGGACACTCCAGATATCCAACACACTAAAATTTGTACCGTAGGCTATTCTGAGGATGCCAAGGTGAAGCTATCTCCCTTTTTCAAAGAGAAAGTCATGAATGTAGCTTAAGTGAGAATGACCCATATGGCTACCTGAAGCACCACTCAAACCTTGGCAACATGCTAACCCATTATCAGACAGCCCTTTCATGTCCAAACAGCACAAGAAAGGTAAAGGAAATACACTATTACTATATTCAAAAAATCCTTTCCATTTATAATTTAATCTAAACATTTGCTTCATCTGAAAGCTAGAACAAGACAGAATTTCCTTCTTGTGGGGCAGAACGTCAAAGGACTCACTGAACTATCACTAGGCAAAGCCATCAGGATGAGAGGCCACAATGGCTGTTCAGCCTGTCATCAACTTCTGTGGCCTCACATCAAGATCAGGTTACATAACCCTGTCTCATATAACATAACTAGGCTGAATAAACCTCAATCATATAAAATCCTGATTCAGCAGCCCTTTTCATACATAACTCAAAAGAGAACCCACAGATATGAAGAAAAGATGAGTTCTTGATACCTCTTTCATATCATGGTGACTCATTCACGCCATCATAGCAAGACCTTCACAACCCTTCTAGAACACGACGGTCTCAGTACAAATGATCTTGAAAGAAGGAAGGTAAAGTTTCTTGCAGAATTTTATAGTAGTGTACTTCAGGAGACAAAAGCCACAACGTACTATTAAACATCAAGGGAGCAAACTTTGAAGTCACCTTACAGCCTTGATTGTACAAGATGTGCTTGTTCTATTTTCAGTCTTACATCAGTAGCACTTTCTCTCACCCTTTTTAATATATAGGCCATGCCTGCTATTGATGGATGTATTTTTCAGCATGGTATGGAGTTACCTCAGTCTATAGAATTACTCAGAAAAGCTCAGGGGATCAGGAGATAATTGAGCAAGAAAAATAATTGATGTCATTTCTGTACCTTCTTTTTACTGCAGGAGTGTCAAAAGAAAATTGAAGGGCATGGAACACTTTTGAACCAGAAGAAAATGTTTCTTGGAAACTTTTCTATGGAAGATTTTTAAATGTTGCACAATTTAAGATTTCACATCCTCATTTTGGGATGAAAAATGAGGAAAGCAAGATTTTAATGACTCACAGTTGTAGATAAACCTCAACTCATAGAAATACTACATAAATGAAAGAGCCAACAACACAGTCCTAAAACTAAACTTATTTTTATAATGCTTATTGAGTAAAAAGGACAAGGAAACAGTTGTGTAAGACTGTTGCTCTGACTCCTTGAATTTACCTGTATTTACATGGGAACACCTTACTATGTAAGCAACACAGTTTAATTCACCCTGCATTCATTGCTTATATGAATGCTACCTTCTCTGGCACTCTAGAGCAAGTATAGCAAACAGCAGTCGGGATTGCTCAGACACCAACTATACCTCATGAAAATGTCTTTTTAACTTCGGGAACTGCTGTCTATTGTTGTAGGTCTACTAAGCCTGATCTCCAGAGATACTCTGTCCCTCTTGTCCTACAGAATTAAGGATACAGCAGGAGACTACAAAGCAGCACTCCACAAATCTTTTTTTAAGAGGCACTGTTGCCAATCTGAGCAACAGAAAATCCAGGATTTGAAAGAGACTCTGAAGGGACACCTGTGCCCCAAAACTTGATTACTATGCTATGGTATAGGTTTGCTCTGAACAAAGAATATAGCATATGGTTCTAAATACCCTGGCAGCAAATCAAGCATGATCAACTGGGATTCCATCCTGCTCTTCTCTAAGCATTTAAAGGTGGAGGAAGCAGTATTCCCCACAGACGAGAAAAAAAAGACCACCGTATTCACTTGGTGTATGAATTAACTACTTCATAATCTGAGATTCCAATATCAAGCTAAAAAGTTGCATTTTTTTTCTGGTGGAAAAAAGATATTCTATGCAGGCACAAAGCTTTTCATTGGATTCCTGTAATCACAGATCTGCATCTGAATTATTACCAAACAGTTTGTTTCACATTAGAATTGTACAATAGTCAATGGCTTGTTCATGTAGTGTAATCCTGTCATGAAAGCATGACAATGAGGCCTAGTACCTAGAGGAAGGATTAAATTCTCTTATTCAATTTTTTTCCCCAGTCCATTCCTATGGATCCTGCTGAATGCAAATAGGATTCAATATGTTATTAGTGTCCAAATGGAACTAGAAATAGCCTGATGCATACTTAAGAATGGAGTAATTGGAAGATAATATGAGACTTCGGCAATAGTTGACTTTGAAGGGCAACTTCTGAGTTTGGTTCTGGTGTTCCTGTCTCCTCTCCCCTAAGCTCAGGGAGAACCCCCACACAGCTCATTAACTACACTGACCTCTCTGATGTGAACCTGAGCACTGCAGTATTTGCCGTAGGTAAGACAACACTGTTGTCGGATGTCAGGCCTGTATTTTTGGTGGCAGCAGAGCTCCTGTACCTGCCTAGTAGTGTGCTCATAATAGTAGCTGATGTACCTGAATGAACCCAGCTGGGAGGTATCCAAGGTACATCATTCATCATGCTCCTTTCCAAGCTTTTGGTGACATTAGCAGTGCTGGTGAACCCAGGTGGTTCCTAGCCAGTTGGGAGCCCTTTGGCTACCCAAGCCAGCCAAGAGAGAACAGGGGAATTCCTAAGAACAACTCAACACACCTGTGGCTATCTACAAAAGGTCACCAGCATCCAGAACCAGAGTGTCTACTATACAATAAGAGTGCTGTCTTTCCCTACTTCAGGCCAAGAGAGAAAGTAATTGGCTTTTTAATAGCTACTTTCTAGGGTAGAATATGGAATTATTATCTTCTAAAAAACCCTTATCCTTGGAGAGACTACTGCTATTATACCATTTTGCTGTTTCCCATGCCCACAAGTCTGGAGACCCAAGTGAGCTCAGGGACTGAATATAAATCTTTCAGTACCAAACAAGAAAATGTGATACATAGAGACCCCAAGCCCTCAGGCTACAATTTGGATAAGCTACTGTTGGACAAAGAGACTGGTTTTAACTCCACTGTCACCATTGCAGTAAAGACACTCTTCCACAGTGCAACCCAGTACTGACAAGCACATACATATTTGCTATGAGGAACTAGTTCAGTTCAGGTTTTTTGTACCCTTAGTACTTGCTCTGGAATCAATAGTCACTGAAGCAAGGCAGACGACACAAAAGCATCCTTTCAAGGCAATAGTTTGCTTGCTGCTAAACACATAATCCAATGTGTGGTCTGCTGCATTTGTCCCTGTTCTTCCTGACCCATAATGCTGTAGTTATACACAGAGACCACATGCAGGGGAAAAGAGGGAAATGCCCAATTAAAAGCTTTACATAGAGAAACAAATATTACAACTATTCACTTCAATGGCCCATTAAATACATTTAGGATCCTCAGGTAGGTCGGTCTTCTCTCCTCTGGGTTTACAACCCAAAACTGCAGGCATAAGTAAGAACATCAAAAGAACAGTTTAAGCATTGAGTTGTTTAACAAATGCACTCTAGACGAATTAGTAGGAGGGACTGTTATTTTCAATCCATCTGCAACCTCAACTGTAACTGGATTCAGTCTCATTTTTGTAGACAGATGGGCTGTAATACACAGAAGCTGCCCATTTTTTCCTGTGAAAAGCTGAGAGCTCACTCTATGTGTGAAGGGAAAAAAAGAATTTAGAAAAAAGATTTAAAGAGAATATATTCTCAGTTATAGGAAGTGAACATCTTTTAAATTACATCAAAAGAAACTTTCTAATCAAATGTTAGAAAGATCTTCTAGCAGTGCAGCAAAGTTTATCAATGTCTGCTAACAGAAACAGTCTGAAGTGATAACCCGAGAGAAGCACAGTGCACTTTATGATGTGTGTATGCAGTCAGCATCTGTCAAGACTAAGTTCACATAAATGTGTAACGTAGATTCTGTTTGCACTGCAAGAAAGGTCTATGCAGCTTGTCAAGGTAAGTGAGGTGATAGGAAAGTAGGTCATCAAGAAAGACAGGTATGGGACAGCTTCAGTCCAAGAAACTATTAAAAAAGTGGAACTTTCTGGTCTGGGAAAAAGACACATTGATGAAGCTCTAAAGAATTGGGAATGACTGGGAGAAAGAATGATTCTTCGTTGTCTCTTTAGATACAAGAGCTAAGCAGGAACTAAGGAGAAATCAAGTTTCAAATAGTCTGAGGAAAAATCCAGAGAAACAGAAGAATGGGCTTATTCATAAAACAAGTAACTGACCTGTGAAAGTCCTCGACACAGGATATTGCAAATCCCATGTATTTCCACAGCATGGAGAGGAGAATAGAAGATAAAGAAGAAAACTACCCCAGGCAGCGCTACAGGCTGGGGGCAGAGTGGCTGGAGAGCTGCCTGGCAGAAAAGGACCTGGGGGTGTTGGTC